>JAOTQK010049842.1:0-14554 GCA_025642025.1 Rhododendron ferrugineum | reverse complement strand
TTTTCATATAGCTTGTGTAAAGATTTCTCTACTGGGCTAGTGTAGCTCAACAAAATCCTTCCTTTCAGGTTCAAAAGCTGGGCGGTAACTTGCATTGTATCGTGTGCTCAAAGTGGATGACATTTTTGGGAAGTTAACCTTGTTAGTTATTTAATCATCTTGTAATGATCACTCTTCTTGTTAAGGATGGTTTTGTAACTGAAAACTTTGGCCAAACTGTTGTAATTCAATAACGCCGTGGCAAGGTCCGGAATGAACGCCGTGGAGAACCCACGATCGCCGCGGGTCGCGACCTTGCTCTCGCGGGAATTGGGAAAGTTCTTGTGCTTTGGTGGCTTGGGATGGAGGCTTCGCCGCAGGAAGATTCATGCCTCCCGCGGAAGTTCCGCGGGCGCGGAGTGCTTTCCCGGGGCCTGGAGGTACGGAGGGGACACGTGTTGGGATTTTATTGGGGCGCCGCCCTGGGCCTGACCTAGGCCCAGGTGCCCTATAAATACCCCTGACATTCCCAATGATTAGAGATAGACCTTTTTCACGGAAAGAGAGGGTGTGAGCACTGATTCTGAGGAAGGAGAACATTCTTCCCCGGAGAGAAGGTGACCTCACTGACTCAAATCCGGAAAAGGTAGACGCCATCCTCCGCGGAGAACAAAAGGAACACGCTGCCTTTGTTTCTTCCGTACCTCTCGCTCCTTCCCTCACCCCACTAGATTCCTTCTCCATTCCCTCTTGCTAATCATCAACCAATCGCACCTCTCCAGCTCACGGATACTCATACGTAAGCACCCCCGCGGACTTTTGGACCAACACTGTTTTATCTCGACTTCTGGGATTGCTTCCCAGGGTAACACCCTCTTGGCCCAATTCCCACTTAGTCATCCCAGCCTACTCCATCGTTTGGGCTTTCGGTTGATCGCCTTAAGGATACTCTGCTTTTTCCCGAGCCCCTTATTCCGATCCCTCACAAAGCCACTCACTACTCGGATTCGATACGTCCCGAACTCCTAGCCAACGCCAGCTCCCTATGGGACCCTAGCTTATATCCCTTGGTAGACCCACATTAGCATGCGACATCAGTTGTCCATCACTCGAGTAATTCCCTACCACATGGCCGAGACAGCCTGACCCGAAGTAGGGGCTCGGGAAATAAAAATTTATTTTCATCTACTTGCTTCAGTTTAGCTCACTTGTCTTCATAGAAACTTACCCATGGCAGGGGATATCCGAAATCAATTTTTCTTCTTCGGTTCTGACCTTGCCTGTCTAAACAGCAAGCCCATCCGAAGCTGGGGGCATTGAATTCAATTTTTTTTAGACATCTTAATTCCTTGAGCATGCCTTGGTTCATGCTTCGGTTGAAACTTGTTTTACTATCCCACAAGTTTAACCGAAGCAGGGGGCACAAGCATACCCTAGCAACAACAATAGGTACATGCAGGCATCTCAAGGATAAAAGCACAAATGTTTGAAAAAGAGCATTCATGTACGAAAAATAGTAAAGTAAAATGTACGGTGCATGATTAAATCCTACCGAGGATCTGGCTCAGGCCAACTGTTCGGCGCCAGTCCTACTTAACTATTACATAACCCTGGAATGGCAAACTCCAAATTTTTGGAGCCGTCCAGTCAAAAGTGAATCAGAAACTCAAGTGTTTTTCCAGAAAAAAGAGATGGGTGGAATCATCCTAAGCGTCAGCTGGAGTAGTGGTGTTGGGATCGGCTTGGTCCTCGGGGGCGACCTCTGTCTCAGGATTCGGCACTACTTCATCTTCCTCCTTGGGTAGAACAAGCTCCTCGGGAGGCAGTTGGGGGACGGCTCGGAGCTCTGAATCCTCCGGGAGATCGAGTTTACTCAACAAAGTCTCGTGGCCATAGCGTAGCCCATCCAGGATGCGCTCCCTATGCAGCTCGGCCTTAATCTCCCGAACCTGCTTTTTATACTCTACTCCGACCTCGTCGAAGCCTTCATCATAGCCCGTATTCCTTGCAGCCTCGACCTCCCGAGCTTGGGTGACCCTCAGCGTGTTTGAGTCTTCCTCGGCCTTATTGGCTCGGTTCTCAGCAGTCACCCATTCCCTGTCACATCTTTGGAAGTCTGCCAGATAGAGGTAGCAAGTCTCCCGAGCCACCCTCAGGTCATCTTCCCTCGTTGCAAGAGCCTGCCTCAGCTCCTCAATCTTTTGCTCCTACCCTTTGCACTTGTCATTGATTACCAGAGCCCAAGCGCCAGCCTGCCAACAGGAATCAAATGAAAGTGTTACAAAAAATCCAACATTCAACTGAAGGGAAGAAGCGAAGAGCAAGAAAGCTTACGTTGAGAAGTGTATGGGCTATCTCTCCAACCAGGTCTTTGGTGCACCCCTTGGTGGCTCTGGCATCCCTCGGAAGAATGCAAGACCGAAGCACTCCGAACGTCGTCCCGATGTTATTAGAAGCACTATCGGCGTGGTGGATCAGGCGTCCAGCGTAGTGGCGGAACTCGAGAGCCCATGGGACCTCTCTCGAACGAGTCCTAGTCTCGGCATTGGTCTCTGCCCTGTCGGTTCCACCGCCCTGTCCCTCATCTTCTTCCGGAATGACAATAGTTTCCTTGTCCTTCACCCGGCTGCTATCCCCTACTTCGTGCCGAGCCCTCTTCTCCGCCGGATCATCTGGAGAAGTGAGGGTGACCCTTGTGCTTCTGACACCAACCGTCCTGGGTGGAGAGCCGACACCACAACCCCTTGGCATTTAGCGCCTAAGGTTCAGCACTGTCCTTGTTCCGCGACCGGCCATCTCACCGCTAAGTCATGTCCGCTCGGGGGTCTCTCGGTCGATTTCTTCACGGATAATACCCCCAGGCCCCGAGATGCTACCTTCTGCTTCCGTTGTACCAACCCATCCTCTGCTTCCTTCCCCTCCTCCTCTCCCTTCTCTACCTCTTCCCCTTCCTCTACCTCTTCCTCGGCCTGCCCTCGGGACCCTCTGCTGCCTCAATTTCTTCTTCAAATAGCTCATGTAGGTCGGGATGTAACCAAGAAAATCTGGGACGAATCGACTTGAGAGCGAGATAGAATAGGCGGCGGTGATGTGGGCTCGCATTGCCCTCTCCCGAAAGTCTTGCACGACCCCTTCAACTGCAAGGTACCATAAAAAAGAAAGGAAGATCAATATACACAAAGTAGGAGAGGGTAAACATGCAATACTCGGAGGAAAGAAATCTACTGACCAGGTGAACCGGTCCCGAACTGGACCGTGGTTGCAGTGTCAATATTCTCACCGGGCCCAAACATGAAATTCTTAGAAATCGAGACGTATATACTCGCCCATTCCTCAGAGTCGGGCATATGGTCAATCAAGAACTCGTCATATCCCAACAAGCATGAAAGATAATACCGGTCTTTGTCTCAGTTGACCCCTACCAGATATACTCCGAAGAGCTCCTCTAGTCCGACTATTAGGTTATATTGCCTCCTCAGCTCTATGATGCTAGTGATGATCCGGTAGGAGTTAACCATGAGCTGGGAGGAGGTAAGTGATAGGGTACGGAGCACCCGGCGCACGAACTGGTAAAAGGGAAACCTAACTCCGCCTTCAGTGATGGCCATGAGAGGGAAGATCAGTTCGCTCGGGACGCGGTGTAGTTCGCGGGGGTATGTGGTTGGCAGCAACCGAACTCCGACGTTTGGTGGGATGCTGTAAACCCTCCTAAATTCTGCATAGGCGCCTGGTGCGCCACTGAAGTATTGGTTTTGATAGGGGCATGGCCTCATTGGCCTCCTGCGCACCCGAACCTCCTCAGGGGCATTTGCAAAAGGCCTCAGCCCTTGGTTTGAGGTGCTGGGGGCCTCCATCTCTCTAGGGTCAAACGCGGTTACCGATCGCGGAGCTCTAAGAGGGTCGAAGGGCTGTAGTCGACTGGGGTTCGAAAGAACGCTTGGATCCAAAGGGCCTCGCGTATCTGCTCGTCGATAACTGGAGAAGAAGCAGAGCTATTGGAACTGTCCGAGGAGACCTCAATGACCATTCGCCCCTACCTAGCAAAAAGGATGTGCAAGACCTGTTAGATACATGCTTAGGGGGGAAAAAGACCTATCTCTAGGGACAGAATGGTCATCGCTCCTCGGAACTTCTAAGTCTCGGGCAAAGTCAGGGTATTCTTCCTCGGGAAGACCACTTGGGTCCATGAATAATTTTAATGGCCTCAGGAAGGAGATATGCCTCGGGAAGGATATACGCGTCGGGATGAACATGAACAGTGCCAGAAATCCAGCACCGCCATGAACTAGACGCCGGCGAGCGGCGTCTCTGCCATAATGCATGCAAAAAATGTCGAAAAACTTGGAAAAAATGATCAAGGGTTGAAGATTAACATGAAGGGATCATCATACCTGAGTTTCATAAGAAGATCAGCTTCCAAATCTCTCCAAATCTTGATTGGAAGCAAGGAGCAGCGGCGGCAGCAGTTCGACGAAGGGAGAGAGAAAGTGCCCATTCTCTCTCCAACCGTCCCTTAAATAGGGGAAGATTTGAAGGGTTGCGCGGGAAACGAAGCGTCGCGTACCGAGCCGTCGGATCCTTGATGCGTGGCACTCATCGGACGGTCCGTATTGAAAAGCATGCGTAGGAGTTGGAATGCCGATTACTGAGCCATTGGGAGGTCTACACATGTCTTCGAAGGGACATTTCGTACCAATCAACTGACATGGCACGTGCCGATACACCTGCCAGTGCCAAACACCTCGGCGATGATCGACACGTGGCTCCTAGGACTGGAGCTAGCGATCTGACAGTTACCGAGGTCACTCTCCACCTTGATTACCTGAGGATACGGGACTCGAAGTATGGCGGTTCACGAGAAGAATCAACTCCCCCGAGCTCGAAGATTGACGCTCCAGCGATTTGAGGGGCTATTGCAGTGGCTTCGGCTAAGGGGTTCGAACACCTCACCGAGCCATGGTGAACCGAGGTCCCAAAGGGAACTATAGCCCATGACTCGACGAACGCTTGCGAAGGGTTTGGTGTTTCGCTCGGTTAAACGATCGGAGAGGAGGCCTCGGTAGCGGCTTCGTCATGGTCCAAAGGCATAGAGCATATTCGATCCAGAGTCCCCGAAGCCACTTGAAGGAAAACGGTTACGCCAGGAGGGTCCCATTAGGTTATGCTACAAGCGTAATCATTGGGGTCTGACCTGGCCATGTGCTCTGTAACTGCCTTATCTCCTACGTCATATATGGCGTCACCCGAGGCGGTTACCCCACCATACCCTCCACGCGCTAGCTTGGAGGCCAAGGAAACCAAGGTCTATAAATACTAAGGGATACTAACCAGAGAGGTATGTCATTCTACCCTAACTCTAGACCTATACACTTCTCCCTAGATCTAACTTGATCGTCGAAGGGTCATTGGGCAACCACAGCCCTAGTGACTTGTTGCTGGTCCGACGAAAGGAGCACGAAGTTGCGGAGGATGGAACCGGATCAGAGCCACGATCAAGATCCCGTCAAATCGAACCCCTACACTTGGAATCTAGTAGCGATTTGCAACGAATACATATCAAAGTTTGGTCGATGCTCTAAAACTCATCTAGTTCTTTATGTTAGTTTTTCAGGCTTCTTTCTTATTAGGTTAAAAAACACTACTACAAAAATAGATAAAGATCTCGATCATTTTGTGTGATCTTTCATTTTTAATCTCGAATTCAAAACCGTGGTCTATCAAGGTTTAACTAAAAGTCCATATCTTTTAACCACGGGATAAAAATTGTGATTAAAACTCATTGAAACTGTGACTAAAAAAGTAAAAACTGTGATCTTTAACTTCTTACTATCTCAGATTTTCCCTAAGACCGTGACTATTTAGAATGAAATAGTCTTAGTTTTAATATTAAAACATCTCAGTTTTATTAAAAACTGTGATTGAAAAGTATTTTTGATCTCGGTTCATACAAAAAGACTGTGATCTTTGATGCCTTTAAAGACATTGTTTATGAGAAAAATCGTGATTATTCCATCTCTCTTTTCTTTTCTTTTTAGGAATTTCATCAGACTAAAATAAGGCTGTTGATTAAAAAAAGACTAATAAGGCATGAAAAATTGAAAACAAAAGTACGTAACTCAATTTAATACCAAAACGATAGTGAAATTAATCATTGTTGTAGGCAAGAAGCCAATCCAATAGAAACCAACTACAGAAAACTGTAGCATAGCCCATCAAAAGGGACATTTACCAAAGCAGAAGAACATAAGCTGGAATCCAACAGTAGTACGTAGCAAATTAACACTAGACAACCAAATTAAGGTGGAATCTTCATCACTCCTTCGTCCTTTGGACTCTTTCCTTTCTCAAATAGCAGTAGCAACAGCAATATATAAGCAATAGAGGATCTGCAACATAGAGCATTTGATTTCATGAGATACCATCTTTAGTGTTTTTTTGAACGGCGAAAAAAGGAATATTATTGATAGAGATAATGGAGTACAAAAAGATAGCATCCCAACGTGAGAGTAACATCCCAACAATGTTGGCACCCTATCTCACGATAATCGCATGCTATTCAATCCCGAGGATTGACAAGAGATCAATCCAAACTAAGAACAACTTAAAAGAACTCCCAAGATAGGTAAAGAAGCATGATGCTTCACCAATCAGATTTCCCAAACAGTTGCATATATAGTCCATTCCCAGACAATGTAGAAGGAGAATCCAATCCATTAATGTAACATGGTCATTATAATGAAGTATCTAATCCACTCAATGCTGTAAGTAGATAGCCATGAGCTCCCATATCATACCATATTAGCAGATTTCACACCAATCGTAGCAAGATATAGCAAAGTTTACTAAGTGAGTCCCCAAATAGAAGTCAACAAAACAAGGCTGTATCCCTTTTGGAGCAGCCCTGACATTCCTGAGAGTTCCTAATTTCAATGAGATCCCCTCCTAGGCACCATGGCCCAGAGAACAGCGTTCTCAAGTTTAATGATCTTTCACATAACATCCTTCTATCTACAGAGCAGCATGGACCATAAATATTTACCAAAACACAAGGAAAGTACTAAGAAAGAGCACCTCTCATTATTATGAAGTTTCTTGATCCTCCAATTTCCTCGAAGCAATAAACTTTTGAGTTAGTCCACTAGCAGTTCCAATAGCATCTTTTACCATCAAGAGTTGATTAATAAAGCAAACAGAGCATTAAATTTTCCTTTATAAAGCATATTCTTATCTCCGGAACTAGAGGGTTCTATATATTTGTTCGAGTAGCATGAGTTGTGTGGAGATTCAAAGAGTACTAATCATGCTTCCAGCCCTTGCTATTGCTCTTTTTGAGTCGTCTAATCATGCATGATTTGCCCACACCACATAAAATTGGACTCCAGTGTTTAAGTAGTAGAACTAATGCGAATATAGAATTCCATGTGTAATCTATAACAAAAGCTTAACAGGAAATGGTCCATTATTAAGGCTTTCAGATTAGTAAACTACAACTCTATTTCAACAAAACTAGGTAGTTGAAGATAAGAAAAGGTTTCCTCAACCGATTTCACCAAAACTAGCACACACGCAACTAGCATACCTGAACATAGTAAACACGCACACACATACCTCATATATCAAGTTCTATATCAAAATTCATCCATTCAATTCGTACTTCATCAATCTCGGCTTGGGTGTATGTCTTTTTCCCATTGAACTACGTGCAACACATGAAGGATAAACAAATCAAAGTTGAACAAAAAAGTAGTGTAAGTCGACCAACGAAAAAAATAATAAAAGCTAAGAAAGTATCTCACATCTCGTCTGCACAACATGCTTGGATCGGCAACCAAATCTTTCATAAATCTCACGACAAAAAACCTGCATTCAACAGTCGAAGGTTGTTCCGGGCACTACATAAACATTTGATACCTATTAGAGAAATCGTTTGTAACCATTCTAGAAACAAGAACAAGTAGTTCAAACATATACCTCAACTTCCTTCCAATCAACAGTCCTCATGTTTTTTGCATTATCGCGAATTTTTACAGCACTTCACAAGAAATATTTCAAACGGTCAATAGATTGCATAAAAAAGCTCTAATCGATCCAATCAAAATTTCACAGACTTACATTTTAATTATGAGTTTAAGGTTCGGATTGGTTGCACTATGAAGTGAATCGAGATAGTAAACGGTAGGATATGATAGATCAATGACAAATAATACCCAATGAAACCTAAAATTTAACTAGTCACAAAGAAATTAGCTTAACTTGTTATTCATTTTTTAAACACAAGGAGTAAATAAGGCTGAGATAGTTACCCCAAATTATAAGGAATAAAAACAAGTTGGTCATTTCAGCATCCTTCAACAAACTTGCGAGCAATGCTGATTGCGATCCTTACTTAGATGTCCCGCTAATGAAACATGGGTTGACAAAAAAAAATTTCCTCCCAAGATTTACAGACTTAATAACACGGTAGAGTTGACTGACAAAGGAAGGAAGATTAATTTGTTATAAAAAGTCAAAATGATGAAAAGTAATGAGATTCAATTAAAGAATCCTTTAACCTCATGTACAACATGATGCATGTAACAGACAATTACTTCATTTGAGACATATATTCCATATCTACCCTTTGAAGTGGAACCTCAACATTTGCCCCAAACATGTCTTCGTTGAGCGTAATGGTGAATGCTTCCTTGTATGCAACCGTCTCCACATAGTCATCAAAAGATCGAAGAGACTCCAAATACTTATCAGAATCTACATTGCTCGAAGTTGCCTAATCAAATGAGAATTTATTCCAAATTAAAGAAATACAAGTACTGAACATTAATTAAAAGACCCGTATGAAATCATTCAAATAGTGCATTGAAACCTTTCCAATTAACATTCAAATAGTACCTGATTCGCATCTCATGCAGGTGTTTCTGGAGCTCCCTAAGTTACAAATTTGCCATAATACCAATTCTAAGTCAACAGGCTGAATATTATAGAAAAGAACACATTAATAGATCTTTTGAGAATAGATATTATACCTTATTCCCATCCACTGCAAGGTTTTTCGACGCTCCCGAAGTTAGAAATTTCAAAAATCAACAAAAATAAGTCAGCAACTCCATTCACAAAATTAAATGACACGTCTAAAGGTTTAAAGATAACCTATTTATAGCTCATTGCCCAACAATATTAAATTTTTAGGCCAAGCAACGATATATCCCGTTGCGTCTCCAACAACATACGTCTCTCCTGGGATGGGTACAGGAAGAATAGCGTCTTTTTGAATCACAAAATCAATGGACACCCGGATATTTGCCTCCCTTAGTGGTACATATATGAAGTGGTTCCTCGGGCCCTACTTTCTCAAACATCGTTCCGTGAGCAACGATGTTATCCAGGGACCCCACTGCCAATTTACATGGCTAGCTCTACAACGACGAAACCAGTCACTAACACCAACTGATAACACAAATTGCAATAAAAAAAATATACTCTTGAATAGTCAGTAAAATAACATACATTTTTTGTTTTTGACTTAGGATCAGGCGGCATGTCATTCCATGTTCTCACCATATTCTCCATTGTCATAAAATTAAGCTGAGGGCTGCTAGTGTTATAACTTTTGATGGTGTTTGAACTCACATACTTAGATTGTGGTGTGTGGGGTACTTGTTGACTCATTGCATGGAATTGGTCTTTCATTTGTGACATAGCTGTTTGAAGGGCTTTAATCTTCTCTTGGCAATGTGAATGACCACCACGTCTAGGCATTTGAAAGTAGGTAGTTGGTGTTACAAAGTCTCCTATGCCTCGTACTCGAGAACGTTTATATTTACATAGTGCCAATGCCAGAATGTCAGTACTTCCTCCAAGACCTAAATTCCCCTCATGTGCTTGTTTGGTGAACTCATCCTACAACAAGCATTACCATCTTTGTAAGAAGAGTTAAAAAATAATAATTAACACAAACCAATTGTTTGAAGAATCTTTACAATAATTGCAGCTTGTTCCTCGATGTCTTCATTATCATACTCTCTGTTTTTATTTTGACGAGACTTCTTCCATAAAATGCTCCTATCAACATCATCAACATCCTCACCTTCAGCAACCTCATCCTTAGCACCATCGATTGATTTTTTTATCATATTTTTTTGCAAAATAAGAAACTAGTTAATTGAGACAAGAAGCAAGAAAACAGGTAATTGAGAGCACAATATATAAATACAAATAGTAATTCATATGTGATTGCATAAATTTCAAATCGCTTACCTGTTCTTGTTCAAAATTAGCGTAGCCATTCCGACCGAGCCTCTGACAAAATCTGTTTTCTCTCTGTCTACATCGTTGGTCGTCACTATGTTTCTTCAATGGATTTTAAACATGAATATAAGTTAACTTTGATGAACACATTATGCCCAACATCGACTACTACTTAAAGAAATGAAACTTTCCTTAAAGAATACATACCTCAAAATCTTTTGTCAATCTATGTTTAACAAATGTGTCACGCTCTCGATTTTCAACATAAATAATAATCATTTTCAACAAATACAAACAGTATTGAAGTACCGATAATACCCAAATGACTTATTTTCCCCAATTCTCAAAGTTAAATGTAAAAGATACAAGCTTGGCTCGAAGCCCCAAGTTATCAAATAAAAAATAATATTACAGTTTTCATTATTCTTTCTTCCAAATACTACTTTCAAATAAAATGCAAATTCAACTCCTCCTTTATACCTCTGAGACACGTGAACAACAAGCACGAGCTGCACGTCATGCCAACTTCCTTGCTTTTTACCTGAAAATGATAGGTTGAGCTACACTAGCCCAGTAGAGAAATCTATACTCAAGTTATATGAAAATGCCATGAAGTATGCGCCAAGCGTGAATGAGACTCAACAATTGAACATGAGACACAAGAGGGATTACAACAATGAACTAACAAATTTAGACTTCGGGATTTCAAACATCTTAGAGATAACCCTAACCATCCACACGTCAACTAGAAGCAGCGTCAAAACTCATATCAATCGATCAAACAACAATAATAGTTCAACCATCTAATAATTTTCCGAATGAATGCCACAAACCACCTTCTCATTTCATACCATCTACCATAGAGCCTCATTTCATAAAACTTTTCCATTTGAATTTCCAAAACAATTTCGAGAAAATACAAGACCACCACGGGTCAAGCTCCGTTGATTCGAGTTTGAATACCGGAGTCCGTTGATTTGTGCCCAAATACCGGATCTGTTGATTCACTCAAAACTCAAATTGCTTTCTTTAATAAACTTTGATAAAATCAACCTTTTATTCTCTTTTTCGACAACCAGAATCCTAAGCAACATGCAATCCAAACATCAACATAGACCTCTAAGGTCAATCAAAATTCTCTTCATCATGCGAGACATTCAACAGTGTTACCACCCCTTGCGTCGTATTGAATTCTCTCCACCTGGGTTTCCGCATTACCAAACCTTGCGTTGCAGGACCCTCAATTTAAAATTATCAACTCACACTTAAACAAATGCATTATCAATCCATATATAAACAGACATCACTTTCCAAGCTCACAGTCGTTCTTACATCATTAACCATGTATACAAACTCCTAAGCACACCCCATTGCACATTGATAAATACTTTAAACCCATGTTATTCTTCTGAGTCTATCACAACGCCCTACGTCACGTATCGAACCCACAACGACTCTACGACACACCACCCACTAGGTTCTAAACGGGAATCATATAGAACGAGGACACAAGTAACTATACAACCGATCAGATCACTAGACAAACTCATGTCTACTCATAACATTCACCACTTAACTCCTAATAGCCCACGGTACTCCAATCAACCTTACGGTACAGTCTCCAACCAACGATATCAACATCATACTCTAACGAGTGCCAAGAGACAACATCGAACAACGAGTCATTAAGACATAAGCAACCATACTCAAGAGTAGCTAGCAGACATTGACAGACTGACACACCTCTACTCAAATGGTCATAACTTTCTGTGTACTAAGAGTTTAAAGCTGATTCCGGCTGCAAAGGAAAGCTGACTTCTAGACCTTCGAATCGATATAAAATTTGAATGAAACAGACAACGGACAAAAAAGTTATGGCCGTTCAAAATTAGCTAAAACCCAGAAAATGAGACAGATTCGTGACCTGATTTCTAAAATCCACCATTAATTCAATTCTCAAAGGTTTTGGGTGATTTCAGCGGCATTAGAATGGGCTGTAAGTCTACTCTATTTCATATGAAGGAACCAAAACCTATTTCAGTGTTTTAGGTGATGAAAAAGCTCCATAAACTGTGACCTATTCTGCAGAATTTCGAAAATGAAAGAAACGACCTCAAACAACGAAGCAAGGCACGATCTAGCTACACAAACACCGCATAAACGCATAACAATAGTAAGAAATCCCTACCACAATGGGTTTTGAGCAAAACCCTAAGTACACCAAGTGCTATATGCTTGAATCCACCAAAAACAAGCTCCACCCAAGCTTGGCTACAAGATCTAGGGTGAATATAATCAAAAAACAAGATAAACAAGCAAAGATCAACAAGTGATTGAGAGGAGAGAGAGAAAAACGTGGCTGAGAGTCAAGCAGAGAGAACTAGAACACAAAACTTACCCTTTGTTCACCAAATGCAAAATTCAAGAGTACTTGAGGTAGAAATCACTTGGATCTTGTAGACACCCCAATCTAGGCTTCCAGATTAGTTTACGTTCGGCTTTTGATTCTCCGATGATGAAACGGATCAAGAACACCCTGGGGATGATAGCATGTTTGAGCTTTGAGTGTTTGCAAAACTCTTTACAATTCTTGGAACCCTACTGGCACGCGCCGATTTTTAACCCGCGCGTGCTGGTTAAATTTACAACCGACCTTTAACTTTCCATTTCTGAAAGGTTTCTAGAAGGTTTCCATTGAGGGAAGGTTTCTAGAAGGTTTCCACTAATGGAGGGTTTCTAGAATATTTCCATAAATGGAATAGTTTCCATTAATGAAATGTTTTCCATTAATGGAAGATTTCCACTAATGGAATAGTTTCTTTTAATGTAATAATTTCCATTAATGGAGGGTTTCCATTAATGGAAGGGTCTTGCCCTACAAATACCCCCCTATGTTCATCATTTTGAGGGTTCAAAAAAAATCCATACACTTGGGTTAGGAAGGTTAGGAAAAAAGGTTACAAAATCTCACACGTCATTTCCACACCACATTCAACCTCAAATATCAAAGCTCAAACACCATTCAAACTAAAAAACCAAAGGTATAACACCTTTGTTCTGCTCTTTGTTCTGATCCCTGAAGGGGGCTGGCCGGGTCAAGGCTGGTAATCAATACCAGTCCTGGCCCTGAAGCTAGCAAGATTTCAAAAACCGTAGGACTAGCACACCAGCGCGCGATGGAGCCACTTTCACGCACGCCTGTCATGGGCAGCTCGTGATGCTCCTCGTGGGGTTTGGTTGTTAGCTATTTCTTGTTTCATTTGTATTATAGATCACTGTGAAGCGTATTTTAAAATTAACTCACTATTTTGCATGTCAAAATTTATTGTCTAGCTCAGCATGCTTTCATGTTCATTTTGGAATGCCCCTGGGTTGCTTCTGAGTTTGTTTCAGAGCCCAGGCATGCAAAGCAATTCCTGGAAGTCCAGTCCTGACCATCGCACGTGAGACTCACTCTGTCGCGCGCTGGTCAGTTGGATTCCAGTGACTGCCCTTGCATGGCTAGCTTGGCCTTTGGCCTTTGTTTTAATTCCCCCACCTGTTTAGGGGTTGTTCTTCAATTTTATTCTCTCTGTTTGTAATATAACTTACTTTCAGTACATATTAACTGCTTGGTTTGCCCTCTGGGTGTGCACTGGTCCTTCCAGAGCCCAGAAGGGGATAAAAATCAACCTGTGGTGGGATATCAATTGTTGCGCGCTGGTTTGACTCTGTCGCGCAATGGTCAACTTGCATGTACGTAGATTCATGCATGCAAGTTGGCTATTTTGTGTGCCAAAGCCATACCAAGGCACTGTTTTCGATATTTCTAGTCAGTGTTGGTTTTTTATTCCACTTATTGCTTATCATTCCATCCATCCATGCTATTTAGATCACATCCTGCAAAGTGTTACGATTTTAATCCCCGATTAACTGTTTCCCCGCCCTAATTGGCTAAAAATCGATTAATAAAAGAAGAATCGCAATATTTTCACAAAATGCCTAAGTAGAGACCATTCTCCGGATCGGGCGAGAGGGGTGCCTTAAAACCCTTCCCCCCTCGTAACCTGGCTCCCGAATCCAAATATGGTTATGACAGACTGGTTCCTTAACTTTTTCAAATCAAATAGCGCGACAGGTGCTTTGAAATACGGTTCCTTGGGTGTCAGACCTTCAAACCCGATTGGCGACTCTGTATTTCCAAGCGCTTGCCATCCACGCTCACGCTCCCTCGATCCGGAGGGAAAGGTACGGATTCCTTTTTCTCAAGGCACGCTGCCCACAGTGGCGACTCTACTGGGGATGATCGAACCGATATTGATCCACACTTAGAGTTTAATACACTTGGGAA
>JAOTQK010049806.1:0-14568 GCA_025642025.1 Rhododendron ferrugineum | reverse complement strand
CTCTCTCTCTCTATTTCCCCCCCACTTGAAAGCCTCTCAACCTTCAAAGAAGCTTGATCTTTCTTCCACTTTGAAAAATCATTTCAAAAATCCAACAAAAGGGTCAAAGCATCAAGAAAATGCAAGAGGTTTGAGGTCATACAATCCTCTGATCACTTGTATTTTTCCACCCCCCCATTCTTCAAATCCATTCAAGAAGCAAGGTTTCAAAAGGTAGGAACACTTCTATCTTTGGTTCAAATTAAAAGGCTGTTCATCCTTCTGAGGAGGGGTCTCTCAGCCTGTCTCAATCCTCAATATTGAGTGCATGGTTGAGAGGTCTTAGCATAAAAGCAAGAGTAAAGGGGTCATCAAACATTTTCCAAAACCCCTTTACTGGAAACACTCTCGAGCGCTCGAGAGTACTTCTGAGCGCTCGGGAATGTTTCCAGTCTCATGCATGTTGGTTTCGTGCATAGTAAAGTGGGATTAAGCTGCATTTTCAAATAAAATGATCTCAGTCTTGCATACAAGTACCGTAGAGGATTTTTCTTGAAAATAAAAAGGAATAGAAGTACTCTTCATAAATCCCAAGAAACAAACAAGGCCTTCTTAAAATCAAAGGTATAATATTCTTTTGTTAAAAGCTTGGATAAGAGTATGTGCATGCCAAAGATGAGATCAATTTCAGTTTGAAACCCAGATGACATGCATGCCATTCCTAAGTGCTCTGAACCATTCTTGAGCGCTTGGGAATGCATGCATGATGTTGCACTCCATGTTCTTCTAGTTTCCCCTGCCCTCTTGGCTCTTACATATAAATGTGTATGCATGCCTTTGCGAAGTTGTAATATGTTCGTACATGAGCCAGGATGTATGGTCCGGAATGTTTGAAAACTCGTTTAGTTTGGAACCCCCTCCCCTCAATTCGAGTTCCAGAGTACTGAAATTGTATTTCCATCTTCAGTCTTTGTACGGTGTACTGTTTATACTAACAAAACATGCAGGTTGGGGGCCGAGCACTCCCAAGCGCTCGAGACTGTTCTCGAGCGCTCGAGAATGAAGCCACCGAGCAGTGCTTCATTTTATGTTGTTCTGTTGTTTTTCTCATGACCCCTTATGAACAGGCACCAGAATACACTGTCATTTGGCCTTCTATTTGTGACTAACCAACTTTGCAGGACTTGGGTCAGTGGTACTCCCAAGCGCTCGGGACTGCACCCGAGCGCTCGAGAGTAAAGTCAAAGGCAGTTTCATGTTCTGATCATTCGTATAAGGCCATTGTATCACTACGTGTACACAAGCACATGCGTACACTGTTTACTTGCTGTAACTGTGGATACCTGCTATTTGTCGAATGAAATCAAAATCCCTTTTCGAAAATCCCACAAACGTTTAGTAGAGACCGATTTCGTATCGGGCGAGGGGGGTGCCGTAAAAACCTTCCCCCCTCGTAACATGGCTTCCGAACCCATTGTCGAATCTCTGGTTTTCAATTCAATTCAAATCAATCAATTTTTCAAATTCAAATCAAAAATCGATTTTTCAAATCAAAAACGGTTTCTCGGATGGCAAACCTCAAATCACAGTGGCGACTCTTCAACTTCAATTTTTCAAATCAAAAACACCTATTTTTCGGGCATGCAGCCCACAGGCCTTAATCCGTGGTGCTTAAATCCGGAGCCCCCAGAGCCTGAGGAAGAGATATCCAGTAGTGAGTTTAACCCAGTGGATTACATTGTGGACGAAGCTGAGTTAGAGCCGTCGGTCACTTTCCTCGAAGATGCTAATGTCACCATGATGAACCTGTCGGAAAATGAGCCAGGGGCCAAGCAAAACCCATGGGTGGACTCTAAAATTGTCAACATAAAAGTAGAGAATGAGGAATGGACTATGAACAAGGCAATGATGGAAGCTGAGCAATGGAAGCCTGAGGACCTTTGGGAAGATTTGGTTATTGTTGATCTGGCTGCCAACCTCCAAGATACCACCATTGGAAGCAAGCGCAAAGCTCCTACTGACTTATGGAGTGAGGAATCAAAATACCATCAAATTGACCATCTAACCAGGAGTGGCTGTATCTATCAACCCCCTAACCTCCAAACCGGAGAATCTTCAGCTCCACCAGCCAAAGCGCCTTCCAACCCTTTCACTATCCCAACCGAAAACACTTTCCAACCCTTTGCTCCACCAGCCAAAGAACCTCCCCGTCCTGAGAAAACTCCCGAAGGAATGATCAAGCAACAACTTGAGCAGACTCAAGCTAAAATGTCTATTTGGGATGTACTTGTTCACTCCACTCGCCATCGTGAAGGACTTATCCAAGCCCTTTCTCACCTGAAAGTTCCTTCCGATATAACCCCTGATGAGCTTGTGGCACTCATTAAAACTATACCCGTCAAGCATGCCATAAACTTCACTGATCGAGACCTGCCTGCTGAAGGAACCGACCACAATAGGCCACTGCATGTCACCCTGAAATGCCATGGAAAATGGGTTCCAATAATCCTGATTGATAATGGTTTAGCAATCAATGTCTACCCACTCCGTGTTGCCTACTTCTTGGGATACAAGAATAAGGACTTCTCTCCGTCAGAAGTCAAGGTCCGAGCATATGACAACACTCGTCGAGATGTAGTTGGAACCCTCGTGCTTCCTATGACCTTTGGATCTTACCAAACTGAGGTGGAATTTCATGTGGTAAGCATCCCTGCGTCCTTCAACTTGCTCTTGGGAAGACCTTGGTTGCATTGACTAGACATCATGGCCATACCTTCTACTCTCCATTAGAAAATTTGTTTGGGGCTTGAAACTGGGATGCTTACCATTCATGAAGACTCTGAAATTCGTGCCGCCCACTGAAGATAATCCCCCACTTTTAGAAATTCAGCACGGGGAGGAAAACATTGCTCTGGGAGGTTTCTCGCTCAATATTTCCAATTCTGTCTTCTCGGTCCGGATCGATGATGACTTTGTCATTAGCAATGTCGCCATAAAAATAATGAAGAAGATGTCCTACATGCCAGGTCTGGGACTAGGAAAGAATCTGCAAGGGCCTGCAAAGTTTGAAGCCCGGGGAACTCTGATGCGCACAACTAGTCTTGGCTATCGGACCTCAAATGATAGTAAAGCGAAAAAAGGAGATAGGTTGGAAGACTATTTTGTCAAAGAGAAAGCAAGGCAAGTCTACCGAGGTCAGCCGAAACCATTCTGGGATAAGGAAACCAATACTCTGCTGCCGGGATTTGAGATATTTGCCAATGATGTTTGGCCAGAGAGCGAGGAAGAGTTTGAGGCTGCCAAAGAACAGGAAAAGCCAACCGATTGGATTGAGGTCTTTAACATGGGGAGTCTAGCGATCCTATTCGAGGAGGACAAACCAATGGGTATAGTTGTGGAAGCTGAAGTGCTGATGCTAGGGCAGGTGGCCTTCGAAGACTCAACTTCGCTCATTGTGGGTGCTGCTGGATATTATTAGAACTAGACTTTCATACCAAGTGCAACATGCCATGGGTCTGATTCTGAGTCCGAGTCTGAGTCGTCCGAGTCTTCTAAGTTTGTCAAGTCTGAGTAGGTACCTCTTGGCCCAACTCCTCATGGTCTGTATTTTGATTTGAGTCAACTCGTGTGTATGGTGCCCCCGAGGCCTTTGATGAAATAAATGAATCTGATTCCGCTTACTTCCCTGATTTTGAAATAAATTGTGTCGACCCCGATGACGAAGAGATCAATTTTGATGGGGACATTCCTAAAGAAATCCGATCCCTAGTCAAAAGGGAAGACGAGAGGCATGCTCAGCCTGTAAAAGAAGAAGTTGTTTTAATAAATTTGAGAGATGAAGGGAATCCTCGAATAGTCCAGATCGGTTTCGCGCTATCCGCAGAAGAGCGTCAAGCTCTCATAAATTTGCTTAAAGAATTCGAGGATGTTTTCGTGCGGTCACATGCCGATATGCCCGGAATTGATCCTGAGATTGTGGAGCACCGGATTCCTCTTCATCCTGACGCAAAACTTGTAAAACAGAAATTAAGGCGCATGAGACCTGATTGGGTTCTTAGAATAAAAGAAGAGGTCACTAAACAAATCAATGCAGATTCCTAATAGTAACTGAATACCCTCAGCGGGTCGCAAACATTATCCCCGTCCCTAAAAAGGATGGCAAAATTAGGGTCTACATTGATTTCAGGGACTTAAACAAAGCAAGCCCGAAAGATGATTTTCTGCTGCCACATATTGACTTACGGGTCGACAACACCGCTGGGCATGCTCTGCTTTCTTTTATGGATGGATTTTCAGGTTACAATCAAATTCTCATGGCTCCAGAAGATCGAGAAAAAACCACGTTCGTCACCAGATGGGGAACTTATTGCTACCGGGTAATGCCTTTCAGGCTGAAGAATGCGGGATCTACTTATCAGCGAGCCGCTACAACCTTGTTGCATGACATGATTCACAAGGAAGTAGAGGTTTACATTGACTATATGATCGTTAAAGCAAAGGAGCGAGAAGGACACTTACCTGCGCTCAGGAAGTTCTTCGAAAGAATAAGAAAGTACAGGATGCGCCTCAACCCGGCCAAATCCACGTTTGGAGTCACTGTAGGGAAGATGTTAGGGTTCATGATCACCACTCGAGGCATTGAAGTCGATCCCTCAAAGATTAAAGCTATTCTAGAAATGGAACCACAACGGTCCGAAAAAGATGTAAGGAGTTTTCTTGGCAAGATACAGTTTATTAGCCGGGTCATTGCTAAGCTGACTTCAACTTGTGAACCAATACTCCACCTGCTCAAGAAGGGAGTACCATTGGAATGGGAAGACAAATGCCAGAAAGCCTTCGAAGCTATCAAGACCTATCTGCAGAATCCACCAGTACTGATACCGCCTGTAGCAAGAAAACCTTTGATCCTGTACCTGTCAGTCACCCCATACTCAATGGGGTGTATGTTGGCATAGGAAGGAGACGATGGGGTTGAAAGGCCTGTCTATTATCTCAGTAAAGAGATGGTCGGATGCGAAGAGAATTATACTCCGTTGGAAAAGACATGTTGGGCACTTGTCTGGGTTTCAAAGAAATTGAGACATTACATGCTAGCCTATCCAGTGAGGCTCATTTCTCGAATGGATCCCCTTAAATACCTGTTTGAGAAACTAGCTCTTAAGGGAAGGCTAGCGCGATGGCTACTAATGCTAGCTGAGTTTGAATTAAAATATGTCACCAGGAAGTCTGTAAAAGGAAGAGCAGTTGCCGAGTTCTTAGCCGATTGTCCAATTGAAGGAGGCGAGGATGCCGAGTTTAAGTTTCCTGACGAAGACATAATGACTACAGTTGAGGATGTTTGGCAACTATACTTCGACGGAGCCGCTAACCAGAAAAGATGTGGGATCGGCGTGTTGCCGGTTTCACCCGATGGATCGCATATCCCAATCGCTTTCAAACTAAACATTGAAGTTACCAACAATCAGGCGGAGTACGAAGCTTGCATTATGGGAATGGAAGCTGCCATTGAGATTGGCATAGAGAAGTTAGAGGTTGTGGGGGATTCCAACCTGGTCGTATCACAAGCTAATGACGATTGGAAGGTCAAGGAAGAAAAGTTGAAGCCGTATCACCAGGATCTCGAGGATCTTATCCCTCACTTCAGCAAGGTGACGTTTACTCATGTCCCGAGGCTCAAAAACCAATTTGCAGATGCTCTGGCAACGCTGGCATCCATGGTTGAAATTCCTGTTGGTGTGAAGTTAAGGCCAATCATGATCGAACAAAGGGATACACCAGTGCACCAACATGTCATGGTCGTTGACGAGCCTGATGATGGTCACCCTTGGTATTATGACATTTGGAAATTCGTGGAAAGAGGAGAATACCCTGCCGAAGCAAGCAAGAAAGACTGAATCGCTCTCCAGAGGATGGCAACTAAATACATCAATTGCGGAGGAAATTGTACCGAAGGTCACACTATGGCATGCACAAGCTATGCATCCATGGTGCAGAAGCTAGGATAGTGATGGAAGAAATTCATGAAGGAGTATGTGGTCCTCACATGAACGACATGATGCTCGCCAAGAAGATTCTGAGGCAGGGATATTTCTGGTCCACCACGGAGACGGAATGTGAGGAACACGTGCGACGGTATCACAAATGTCAGATTCATGCCAAACTCACGCATGTCCCACCGTCCGAACTGCATCAAATGACCTCACCATGGCCTTTCTCAGTATGGGGAATTGACGTCATTGGAAAGATCATGTCAGCGCCATCAAATGGTCACAAATTTATTCTGGTGGCTATTGATTACTTTACAAAGTGGGTAGAAGCTGCTTCTTACGCCACTCTGACCGCGGTTCAAGTTGCACATTTTATCAAGCAAAATGTCATCTACCAGTATGGAGTCCCTCAGGCGTTGTGTCAGACAATTGTGTCCATTTTAAGGGACGAGCTAGGGAAGTCTTGGATGAGTTCCAAATTCAAGTACACAAGTCAACAACCTATCGGTCGCAGACTAACGGAGCTGTGGAAGCAGCTAACAAAACAATCAAAACTATTCTGGAAAAAACTACCCAATCCGCAAGAAACTGGCATGAACAGTTGCCACTAGCTTTGTGGGGATATCGTATGTCTGTACGTACACCAACATGGGCAACTCCTTACTTTTTGGTCTACGGTATGGAAGTTGTACTTCCCATTGAATTGGAGGTTCCATCTCTTCGGACTATGATTAAGTGTGAGGTCCAAGAGGCAGAATGGTAGCAATCGGTTTGAAGAACTCATGTTGTTCGATGAACGCCGGTTGAGAGCTCTCTATCACATTCAGGGGTACCAGAGGAGAATCGCCCGTGCATTCAATAAGAAAGTTAAACCTAGGGACTTGACGGAAGGTGACATGATTTTGAAGGAAATTCAGCCACCAGTTACGATCCACGCGGAAAGTTTCGACTAAAGTGGTCCGGGCCGTACATCTTCAAGACCATCCTGTCCAGAGGAGCTACACAGCTCATTGACTTGGATGGAAACGAATTTTCAACTTTTGTCAACTTGGATCAACTTAAGCGCTATTATCCCTAAGAGAAGCTCGCTGGGCTGTAAACCGCAAGGGCGGGCAGTCCCAAGCAAAAATTATAGCAAAAGCCTGCTAGGTTGAAAATCCACAAGGGCATCCTAGACAAAAGTTAAGGCACACAATAAATGACCTCGCTAGGTCGAAAATCCGAAAGGGCAGTACTAGGCAAAAGTTAAAGCGCAAAAGGAGAGTGTCAAAACCAGAGCAAACCCTACCCTGAACTACGTTATGACCTGATTCCTTTGCCAAAAGGATACGTAGGCAGCCTCACTCTGAGGCCCGGTCACAATAAACCAAAATAAAAATCCAGGTTATGAGAATTTGAAGCACAGAATCAAAGAGGGAGAAACCCTCTGTAACTCATTTTATTAGGAATAACTGCTTCTAGTACATAAGGTTGAGCATGACTTTCCAAAAATAAAAAGTGCAACGTGATGAAGGTGGGTCCACAATTTATTCTATGGTCAGTGTAGTAGGATTGAGTCAGTTTCCTTGAGCTCCAGCCCTCGCGGCAATATCCCTCCTGAGCCATTTCTAGTAGCTCTCACGTACCGCCACAAATGGGTAAGGATGAGCATCAGTAACCTCGTGAGTTCTCCAGAATTGCTGGTAGTTGCAAAGAATTGAGTGGCGAAAGAGAGGCAAAACGACATCTACCAGAACCTTTGCAGACGCCTCCTGTCTCAAACCAAGCTGACGCTGAATCCGGTTGGGGATGTAGAAGGTGAAAGCCTCCAAGCCTGCAAAGACGACCCACTGGGGGCCCATGAAGTGCACTGTCATAGGTGGAAGGTCTAGCCACGAACACCTCCAAGAAATGGTCTCAGCCCTCAGACGCTTGAAGAAGTCGACCCACTCAGAAACTCGTATGTCCGCAAACTCAAAGCACCGCTGAGATAGCAGCCTAGCCTCATACGCCCAATTGCCAGGAGGGATAGTCAGTATGTTCACCTTGTCGCAAAGCCAAATCTGCAAAAAGAGAGAAAAACAAGTAAGAAACCATAGAAAACCAAGCCGAGCGTTGAGGTAAAATGAGAACGTGAGAAAAGCCTGAAAAAAGAAAGCTGAGTGAGAAGCCTACCTGTAGAAGGAGAGGACTACCCTCGAAAGTCTCGGTCTCTTCAGAATGAATCTTGTCCAGACCCATCAAAGTCTCGGCCAAAACCATCGAAACCATGTCCTTTCGAGCCTCGATCTGAACGGCAATGCTAACTAGCGTTGAACTGGGATGACCAGTAGAAGGAACCAATAGATAAGCGGCAAGTAAGCACATACAAAGGGCAGTCATGCGCTGAGTTTGATAGGTCATGTCTGAAAGATCACAGGGAGGAGAGAACATCTCAATTAGTTGCATTACGTTGCGAGGACCATCGCTAATTAAGTTGCGGGTAGCACCACCACTCAGCCCCAGAACTGCAGCTAAGATCTTGTAGATGCTTTCGCGCACTGGAGGGATGATGACTTCTCCAGAGCCAAAGCCGCTGAGGTATGCATGAAACTCTTCCACGGTAGGACAAAGCTCTTGCTCGCCAAAGCGGAACGCATGGACCTCTGAATCCCAGAAACTCACGGCTACCCTCAAAAGCTCGGGGCAAAGACGGATGTTGCGAAGGTACCTCATGGAATAGAGACCATGAGCCCGAAAGTTGAGCCAATCGACACACTCCATTGAAACTAACCATGGACGAAGGAAACCGGTGAGCGAAAGAGTCACGAGGAGGAAGAGGGTGCTTTAGAAAGAGGAGAGTTGAGTGGGGCGAGAAGAATTTGAAGTTCAATGCCTGGATTTATAGGAAGAA
This sequence comes from Rhododendron ferrugineum, assembly GCA_025642025.1. Classification (NCBI taxonomy): domain Eukaryota; kingdom Viridiplantae; phylum Streptophyta; class Magnoliopsida; order Ericales; family Ericaceae; genus Rhododendron; species Rhododendron ferrugineum. The sequence goes on along the minus strand of JAOTQK010049806.1, from coordinate 5,730 downwards.
TGGAGGAGACAACTTCAACTTTCAAAGAGCCTTGGACTTCCAAAAGTGCAAATTTTCCATGAGTCTTGCATAGGAAAAGGCTTGGTCATAGCCTAGAAGCACAATGTAGACATGCATTGGCTTAGAAATGCCATTGCATAGGTCAAACTTCAACCATCATGCAATCTGTCTTAGGAAGCAGCAAACTGCAGACTGTCAGGAAAATAGTCACGCGTGGCATAATGGAGAGACGCACGGCGTATTAAACCCAGAAAATCAACGCAGTGTAGCATTGTGTCCCGTGGAACCTTATGACATAACACACGGCGTTTTGCATTAACGCGCTGCATATTAATGTCTGCATTTCTGCAGTTTTTGACAGCAAGGGTATGAAATGAATTTGGGACATCTCGGGGCATCGTTAACCACTAGAACACGCTCCAACAAGTATTTGGGACTTTAGGGATGTTTTGCTTCGTGTCAACTCTCAAAATTCGAAGTCGTGGTACAAAAAGTCAATAAAATCGTATTCTTAAGTCGTGTCGCGGTGTCAAATCGCGTTTCGAGCCGTTTCAAGTCACCTCTTCGAGTCACACAGGTCACAATGATCAAAAGTGACTTAGTCCGAGTTCCGGTTTGAGTCTCGGGTCAAAAGTTGAAGTTGTCACCCTTCAAAGTCGACATTTTCCTAGTTTTCAAGTATATTCCAAGCATGAGGTCAAACTTTTGGGTCGCGCTTTAAGTTTTGGAGGTTGTCATTATTGTATATAGTCGTGTTTGAGCCTGTGTCAAGGGCCTTTGTGTAAATTCTCGGATATACCATCAATTTTTCAAATTCATTCAATTACTTCTTTGATTTCTCTTCCTTTGTCAATATATTTCCCATTGCAAACCATGTATCGAACGCAGTTTCGTGATCAATGACTAGTTGTACATTCTAGTAGGTGTCCTAGTTACTCAATTTTCTTTGTACAGCAGCAATAAAAGAAATTGAATGCCAAAGACACTGAAAGAACAGTTTCTGTGCATATATATACAAACCTAGTAGCATCTACGAGTCGAAGTACATAACGAAACAAGGCATGCAAGCCCGATGCTTAAAATCCTATCTACCGAGGGCAAACAGACACCCTACAAAAGGAAGCACGCAGGCTCCACCAAAAGGCAAAAAGCAAAAAGAGGAGACTCAATCCTCATCATCGCCATCCTCGCCCTCCTCCTCGTCCTCCTCAAAGACCTCCTCCTCCGCCTCGGAGCTAGCAACCTTCTGAGTGTGAGTAACCCTGGGAACGGTACTCCCAGAAGTATCTTCTAGGTCAATGTCCGTAGGCTCCTCGGTCTCGTCAGAAACGGCGATAAGCACTTATTCGGTGCCATCGGAGAGTTGCTGCCTCTTCGAGATGGAGGCTCCTCCCGAGAGCCAGCGGAAGAAGCCTGTCGCGCTGGCATGCGCACAAACTTCCGACGTAGTCCCCGTGAAGCCCCTCCTCTAGCCTGCAATAGCATGAAATTCATATAACATTTGCATCATAATAGAAAAAAAAGGGGGGGTAAGCAGTTAGGAATAAAGGGTTTACCATTGTCCCTCCGGCATGAGGTAGTATCGGTGGGGGATGGCCCATGGCGTACTACCGCACAAGCTGCTCAAGGCCCATCATGGCCGCCACCACCTCCCTAACATACTTCAAAGTCGCCTGCGCAATGGAAAGGTTAATTAGAACATGCAGTGATAATAGCAAGCATGCGAAGCGAATAAAGGCATGTCATACCTGAGCAAGGAACTCTGGAAGATCGACGGTAGGACGTGGAACCTCCACAAGGCCAGGGACTCCCTGGGCAGTCACCACGTCCACCGTCCAAGAAAGTGCAGGCAAATTGGTCCCGCTCGGGCCTGCAGCGTCACCACGGCTGCCACCTCTTCTTCCTTCATCTCCTTTTCTTCCCCCTCTTCCACCTCTTCCACCTCTACCATCCCGCGCCTTCTGTGTCGCCTCCCAAGCAGCATGTATCCCGAAGCTTTGCATCAAGTACCGAGCCTGATACTCGATGTAGTCAGCGCCTACCTGAAAGAGTGGCTCCAGCTCAGGATCTGGCCACGTGAACTGCTCGATCTCCCTCCGTGTGTACTGACTCGTACTCTTCACCAGAGGAGGGAGTGGCCTAGGGACTCGGAAGGCATCCGGCCTCAGTGACTGATGTGATACCCGGTCACCTAGGTACCACTGCCAGCCATAAGGGGACTCTAAAAGCACTCTCCTCCTTGCCACATCCCTGCTCTGAACAATGTACGGGATCTCGAAGCGGTCCCAAATGCGCCAGTAAATCTGTAATCAAGAGCGGGTAATATTAGCAAACTATTCAAGTTAAAATGGACATGAAGGTCGAGAATTGAACGCATAAAAGTGCATTGGTACCTGATCAGGACGCAGCTCTTCCAAGAAGAGGCGGTAGGCATTCAAAATGCCCTTTCCCTTCTTCACTCCTTGAAACTCCTTTGACCAGCGCAACGCTCGAGGGAGTATCACGTCGTCAGGGCACGAAGTCTCAGAAGGGTACATAACAAGTACCTCGTACGTCCAAAGCTGCAAATCAAAGAGTTAAGAGTTAGCACAAGATATGCGATAAATAGCTAATTATCTATGAGAGAAGTTTTAAAATATACCTCCCAGACTCTCTAGTAGCCGCTGAGGAACTTCCCTGCTCCTTAGGAGAGAGACCCCATGAAGGCATAGCATGCCCCCAAAGCTACACTGCTCAAGTCAAATCAGGCGATCTCCCCGATGTTCCTCAAGGTCGGCAAGAAAGAAAGGTGTACTCGGTTGCGCCTGTTAGGAAACAGGGACGCACCGAGCATGTACAACAGGAAGCACCTCACCATCTGCTCCTCCTGAACCCTGTCCACCGGAGGCTCCATCCAAAACTCTAAAAGCTGAGCGTACTGGGCATCCTCCTTCTCTGCCCTTAGTGCGTGCCCCAGCATCAACCTCTGAAACCCGACGCTCAACCCCGTCGTGGCGTCGTAAGGGATAGGGTCACCTCCGACCCTCAGACTATTGATCGCCGAGAAATCCTGTGGCGTCACCGTCATCTCACCAAAAGAGAAGTGGAACGAATTTGTCGTGTCCCACCACCTCTCGGCGAGTGCCCTCACAACCTGGCGATCGTTACTCGCCCTCGTCAGTATGCCGACGAACTCTCCAAAACCCGCCTCCCTCACCCATCTCCCTCGCCGCCTCAGGGAGCTTCTCCCAGAATTTTGGCACTTTGGCCGCACCACCATAGCATGAGATCGTAATCGCCTGTTGCAATAAATTGATAATATTTAGTAAACAGGCATAATACTCAAAGCATGCATAATATGATAAAGCAAGGGAATCAAAGCATCATGCATTGGAATTGAAATGCAAGAATTTAAAGTATACCTCATCTCGTCGCAAGGAAAGTTGTTGCTGTGGGTCCCTCAGGACCAAGGACTCGTCGTACGTAGGCTACTCCGGCCTGTAAGCGTCCAAAAGGGAAGGCACCACTACGTACTGAAAGGGCACGTAGGTCACCTCGCTGTAAGCTCCTCGGCCCGCAAGTGCCGTCGTCGCCTCGTCTATGACACTCCTCCAAGGAACCACCTCACCCTCAGCCTCCTCCTCACCTTGTGGGTCCCCGGTAGCCCCAGCCTCAAGCTCCCCCTCTCGAGCCTCAAGTAAGGCTGCTGCCAGCCCAGGCACTCCTCGTAGTGTCTCTACCAAGTCCTCAAGGGACGCTGCCTCTAGGTAGTCGCCTATTCCAATATGCCGTGATGATCCCGCACCTTCACCATTGCCTACAAACATGGCCGTTGTTTCCCGCTCCTCCATCGGCTCCTCCTCGACAAAGTGGTCCTTCCCTAAGTCGGCTCGAGGCTGTCTCATGGGAGAGGCCTTCGCCCCTTAACTTCATTGCACCCGAGCCCTCCGTAGTTTGGCGGTCACCGGCCACCCCTCCTCCGTCACCACCGTCACTGCCCACTATGGCAGCCGCCAAAGCCGTGGCCCCCTCGGTCATGGCTATCGAAACCGGAACCCCCATGGTCTCCAGAACCTCCCCGATCACCCTGTCACCCTCCGGAGGGACTGGGGACGGTGTAACCTCAACCCTTGGTGGTTGATCACCATCGGGTACCTCGCTACCATCCATGATCGATATAAGAGAGAGAGAGAGATGGCAGCCGAGAGGGAGATAGAGTGCAACCAGGGGAAGAGAGCAAAGAGAGACATGATCGGGAGAGAGAGAGAGAGAGAGAGAATTCGAACAGGTGGGGCGTACTGTGTACGTCTCACCCGTATATACCTCCCCTCGAACCGGCTCGTCTGGAATCAAATCTGGACCGGGTTCAAAACCCATACCGCCGCACGGCATTCTACCTAGGGCGCACGGCATATCAACCTGACATGCAGAATTCTCGGGTCTTGAGCGCTGTTCAAAGGTTGTTTGGATTTCTAAAATTCTTTTTTGGGCCCCGTGCCTATTTAATGGAACATTTTTCGAAAGTCGAACTGGAATTGATACACCGTGCACCATTGGGTAGCCTCGCACGACATTATGTCTATTTTGACAGTTCGAATTCAGAGAACAATTTCTGGGTGTTCGAGGCCGTGACGTTTGATTCGTTTGAGTTTGTTCAGAAGCAACAATGAAGAGAGACGGAGATAGACGAGAAAGGGACTTTCATTTCATTCATTAAACCGGGGTAAACCCCGGTGATTCATTACATAAAAAAAAAGAGAGAGAAAAGAAGAGAAAAACAAAAACAAGGAAACTCCTACTACCCCCCTCTGCCTTTTCTTCATCTCCATCATCATCCTCAGTCGCTCCCCTCGCCAGAAGCGCCGTTCACACTTCTGATGTTGATGTATTTACCATAAGGAGTAACACACAACCACAAATGCCAAGGACATCCTTCTTATTCTTTCTATCAACAACCTTGGCACTTCTCGTTTTGTACTTGGCCACCAACCAATCAAACACAAATTCTGCCCATGCATCTGTAGGAGTTTGCGATAAGTCGTGCACCGCTGGGTAAAATCCACATCTTTCATGGTTGGACACAACAAACAAGACAACACGAAAAGCACGTACGAAGTCTGGAACTTCACGTCAGCTACCCCGGTCTTTAATACTTGTTGCATCATTGCAAATGTGACTCCCCTCTTCAACAGTTTCTTTCCTTTCACAAATATCTTCCTAATGTGTTCAAAGTGGTTGTCTTCACAATCCGTCGGAATTGCTATCGTTCCCCAAGAAAGCCCTACTAGCACCCTTTGAACATCATCTGGAGTGACTGTATAAACCCTCACCCACCCAAACTCCAAACTCTTGGTGACAGGGTTAAAACGGTTAAGCAACCGACTTATAAATTCACGGTTCAGCAATCGACACTGCAGTTTAAGCATTGAACCAAAACCGACTCTTTCAACAACATCTTTTTGTTCTTTGGTCAACTCCTCATTTACTTTCACCAACTTCAAGGGCGAGCACCGACTCCGAAATACCGGCTGCACATATAGAGGGTTTAAGATTTAATATGACCCATCATTGTTACACACATAATACATTAACATAATGATTAACTATATCAAGAACAACAAATACGAAACCATACCAACGCAATATTCCTTTTTTCCTTCAGAACATTATCGTTTGTTGGAAGTGTGGCTCATGCTGGGATCAGAGCCTAAGCTAGCGCTACATAGGTTTTGGTGTAGCGCTAGCGGATAG
>JAOTQK010049771.1:0-14575 GCA_025642025.1 Rhododendron ferrugineum | reverse complement strand
TTTTAATTTTCGAATCCGTGTCCGGACCATTAATCCACGGACAAAATCCAAAAGGCACGGATCGATTCGGTCCGGACAAGTTTCACAGTTTTCGATTTTTCTTGACCAGCCCTAAAATTTTCCCCTTCGCTAAAAGCCATCCTCATCCTTATCACCTCCGCCTCAACCTCCGCTGCACGCCGCGTTAGGAAACCCCCTACCCCCGCCCCCCCTTTTCTTCGAAACTGGCTCTCTCCAATGCTTTCAACTTTCAATGATCAGTTTTTCTCCTAACGAATACAGGGACAAAAATTTTGAATAAGGTCAATTTTTACAAAGAACCTTAAAATAGTGTTTTAAACAAATTGAATGACTCCAATCATTTAAATAAAACCTCAAAAGGGTCTCCCGCAACGTGATGTACACCAAATGGTGTAGTGCGGCTCGAATGCCGTCCGTTCGGCAATCCAACAGTTCAAATCTCATCTCGGCAATGAACGGCTCAGATGCAACATGGGTGAAGATAGGATTTGAACCGTTGGATTGTCGAACGGACGACATCTGTGTCGCGCAACACGGTATTGTGCAGCAGCTACACAGCACCAACCCCCTACATGGATGAAGATGTGATTTGAACTATTGAATTGCCGAACGAACAACATCCGAGCCATGTACCACTAGGGGCGGAGCCAGAAATTTTGGTTAGTGGGGTCAAAAATTAGATTCATATGCAATATATTTTTTCTACGCACAAGTTCAAAAATAACTAAATTAAAAGGTTAATTATTAGATCAATATGCACTAATAATTCATTTTTGCCTCATAATTGGCCCCAAAAGACTTGTTATATTTGAAAAATAATACATGATAGTCTCATTTCTAACACTATGAACTCTCGAAAAAAAGAGAACGTTTGGAATTTCTATGCACTTAAAACAAGTTGAGGCAATTTAGAGATTTTTTGTGGGGTCAAAATAGCTAAATTATACCTATTCCTATGAAAATTTGGGGTCAAATTAATAAAAATAGGGTAAAAATTATACCTATCCCTACGAAAATTTGACAGCCAGTGGGGTCAGACGTCCTCCCTTGTACCCATGTGCCTCCGCCCCCTGTGTAGCACGGTGCACCAGCCCCCATTCCCACTCACAATGCGTACACATATTATTGCCAAAAAAAAATTTGCCGAGCCCCACCACCACCCTCTTGTAAATTGAGAATTGAATCTAGTTGGAAGTGTCCCCACCAAAATACCAAAATGTATGCCGGATAGCGTATGCGTAGAGGCGGTGAAATATGGGACACTACGGCGAGTCCCCACCAGAATACCAAAACGTATGCCCCGTGTCCCCACCAGAATACCAAAATGTATGCCGTATAGCGTTTATAAGCGGTGTGGGACCCTACGACAGAACCTGCTCTGAAATGATTGCTTTAGACTTTCTGTAAGTCTTTTTGCTTTTGAAACGATTGCATTAAAAGGTTACAACTCCGTATCAGTGTGTCACGGATCCACTAGATCAGGTGAAGATGAGGAAATTACTGTGTGACCTTCTATTCTAACAAATGCAGGAAGCTCCCCTAAGTTCTAACAATTGCATTAGTCTGCCTTAATTTGTAAGTTATTGTCTAGATTCCCCCGTATGGTGGATTAGGCATTTCCATGTGCCTTTCATTTGGCAAAATAGACGTAGGAGAGAGAAAAAAAAACCCATGATTATCAAACCAAAAAATGCTTAAGTAATTATAGAAGTTCGACCAAAGTATGTGTAACTCAAGTTTTTGTTTCAACATTAAATCACAAATCAAACAAATCTTAATTACAAATAAAGAATAAAAATCATTGAATGATGATATTTTTTACAAACTCAATATTTTGTGCTTTATATATCTTGTTCCTTTATATATATACGGGGCTGTTCTGGGGATACCTATAAAAAGATCTAAAAAAATATTTCATAGTTGCCAATCAAATTTTGATGATCTGAACCGCTCAATATGATCAGAACGTGATTTTAAGGGTTCCCTGTAAGTAATCAGCAAAAAAAAGTGACTAGGAAAGACTTGATCTGAGCAGTTTTTAGCTCGGATTTGATGAACAGTTCAATTCCAAACTGCTCCGAACAAGCACTTTTAGTTCATATTTTTTGCTCATTTCTCGGGGGCACCTTTAAAATCACATTCTGCACACATTGAACGGTTCGGATCATAAAAATTTGATCGGGAATTTGAGATTGAGATTTTTGGTGTTTTTTTAGATGTTTTTATAAGTGTCCCTGGAACCGCTCCATATATCAAGTGAAATGCATTGTTTATTCTTAACTCATCATATTCCGAATCAAAAAAAGTCAACGTATCTAAATTAGTGAAATACAAGATGTACTAGTAATTACTCGAATTTGATCAAATATAATTAGTTAATTTGATTTTGACATTAAAAACTCCAATCAAAAGAAAAATAGAGCAAAAAGACTTGGTTTTCTAATATTCAAGGGTATTTCAATTAATTAATAGTAGTAAAAACAAGGGAGTTAGGGAGAATGTAGACAATAGTTTGTAAAATAAGAGAGATCAGTACGACAATTCTCAGAATCTCAAGAATGGTTCATACATACTCCCTCCGTCCCAATTTAACAATCCTTCTTGAGAGTTCGTGCTACTTTTTAATTGATTATATCTTATAATTTATAATATTTTATGTGATTTTAAAGATATTACTATTATAGAATTAATCAAGATATATCAAATAAGATCCATACTAAATATAAAATTGGTTACCGATTTAAAGATATAATTAATTTTTTATCTGATTAGAATAAAACGATAAACTATTAAATTGAGATGGAGGAAGTGTGTTAGAAATATCAGGGGAGCATAGTGAAATTTGCCCTTCTGTCAACATCCTTCATTTTTGCCAAGCAAAAATTTGACCTTTCACAAAGTTTTGCCCAAATTTGTTGACCCAATTTACCTTTTTTTTTTTTTGATCCGCCCCCAATTTACCTTGTCCACAAATTTTGCGAAACCGCAAATTTGCCCTGTCAACATCCTCCTTTTTTTTTTTGGCAAAACCGCAAATTTGCCCTGTCAACATCCTCCCCCTTACCTTTTCTCTCTCTCTCTCTCTCTCTTTTTTTTTTTTTTTTTTAGGAACCCCTTTTCTCTAAACTTTTCTCTTTGCTAGGTTATCCCATAAGCCACAGCAGACCTCTCCTTCCCCTCCTCCCCAATGGGTTTTACACTCATTTTTGGTGGCAGGAGGGGAGGGATTTCTCCCCCATGGGTTTTTCTCTCCCAATCTTTTGATTTGGAGCTTTTTTTTGTGCACAGATTCTTCCTATCTCCTTTATTCTGATTATTCAAAATTCGTTCTTTCCACTTTTTCCTAGATCCGAAGTTCCTGCTACGTGTGTCGTGGTCGATGGGTTCGGTGGTGGCTATGGTGGTGAGGCTACGGCGGTCTTTGGTCGGGGCAGAGGCAGACGTTTTTTGGATTCTCTGGTTCCGTTTAGAGCTCGATCTGGCATTAACAAGGTGCAAGGCATGTTGATCCAGAGTCGGTTCGGCTCCTCTGGCGTTTCTCATATTTCGGCGCTGGGGGCAGAGCGTCTGCAGACAGCGCCGATGTTGCTCGGCGTTTTCTGTGGAGTGGTGTCTTGTTTTCTGTTAGGGTTGGGTTTGAGTTGATTTTTCTTTTTGGTCTTTTGGTTCTTTTCTTTGGTGTCTCCTGATTTCTCCCCATTTGTGGGGCTTCTCTCATCCCTGCGTGGGCGGTCCTGTAACTTTCTGTTGTGCTCCGCCTGTTTGGAGTTGAGGGTTTAGTTGGAGTTGGGTGTAGTCTATGGACAGAATCCCCTCCTTTTGATTTCTTGATCCTTTATTTAAGGATTGAGTTTTCTCTTGATGTTCTGTTCTCTTGATCTATAATATTACCTGTTATCGTTGTGGCAAAAAAAAAAATCTTTCTTTTTTGCCAAGCGAAAATTTGCCCAGTCAAGATCCTTCTTTTTCAATAAACCCAAGGACACATACATTTTTACACATATTTTGCACATATACTTTTATGGGGCCCACCTCGAATTCCACCAATATGATCTGAACCGCTCATTATTTTTAAAATAATGTTTTTTAAGAGTTTCTTTAAAAAATCAACTCGATAGGATATCGGTAAAAGCTTTTTCAGAAATCATAGGGTGAAACAGTCTGATTCGCCCTGCGATTTCTGAAAAAGACCTTACCAATATCCTATCGAGTTGATTTTTTATAGAAACTCTTAAAAAATTATTTTAAAAATAATGAACAGTTCGGATTATATTGATAGAACCTAAGATGGGCTCCATAAAAATATATGTGCAAAATATGTATAAAAATATATGTGCAAGAAGCATGAGTGCTTTTTTTTGCCAAGCGAAAATTTGCCCTGTCACCATCTCAAGCGAAAATTTGCCCAATTTGCCGTGTCACCATCCCAAGCGAAAATTTGCCCTGTCAACATACTTTTACATTTGCTAGGATCTATATATACATGCAATCTATATATACATGCATCTGCCAGGCTACTTATATGTGTATCTAGCTGAAGCGAGGAAACTACTAGCTAAATTGCAGATCTCCAAGGCCAACGAAGAATGGTGATGAGAGCACCACAGCCTGGTCGACAGTTTAACCGTCGTCGTAGGCAAAATGATATCCCCGTCATCATTGTCATCAGGTTAGCATTCATGTTGATCAATCCTGCTACTTAACCTTCACCCTTTCTCCCAACAGTATTTCCAAAAAACTATTGTCAAAAATATATAGTTTCGAAATAACCTTCACCCTTTCTTTGATTTATTAGTTTGAAACTGTTTCTTAAAACTTTTCTTCTATTTCCAGATTTAGTTTTTTAAAATTTGAAGAGGTGATGTGGCAAGTTTTGATTATATTACGCTATTGTGGATCTCTACGGTCTTTTTTGGTTATCCAAAAAACTACCAAAACGTGATGTGAAGATGAGATTACAAAAAAACTGTAATTTCGATAACTTGCTTCCGTTTTTTAAATACATGTACATAGAGAGGAATTACAACAATCTGGAGGAGGAAGACCGGACGGGGACACGAGGATACACAGAGGTGGTCGTCATCGTGGAGATGATCAACGGTAACATTTTTGTTGGTCATGTTTCTTTCTTTCTTCTGCACTTGGTATGCATGCATATAGGAGTATTAGTTTGCGAAATTGAACTTCACGCTCCTTTTTTTTTTTTTTCCTTATGGCGCTCCCTTTTTAACGAGAAGTTACTAGTAACTTCATAAACGAAATGAAGCGCCATCAGTAAAAAAGGGAGCGCGAATATGAATTTCCTATAAATCTAGTACTCATACTAACATGTTTTATACAGGGTTGTATCCCAACCAGTTTGGGTTGGAATCAGTTTGGTCCAGTTAAGATTGATTGTGGGCCCTTTTTGGGTCCACAAAAATGATAGGAACCGTTCACTTTTTAAAGTTCGTCGAGAACGTTGACCATGCCAAAAATTACGTTGATTGGATATCGTTTGACATGTTTTCGAAATGCATTATCTTCAAATTTAATTGTGTCAAATGAGTTGTAATTCAGTATTGCACACTTTTATTCTTACAAATTTAATGCATTTCAAAATCATGTCAAACTATATCCGATCAACGTGATTTTTGGCGTAGTAAATATTCTCAACGTTCTTTAAAAAGTGAACGATTCTAATTATTTTTGTGAGCCCGAAAAAGTCCCACAATCAATCTTAACTGTACCAAACTGATCCCAACAAAACTAGTTGGGATAGCTACGGGTCCATTCACGATGGGATGTCCGGCAAACCAGTTTAAAACTGACACATCATCTGAAATCTCAAAATGTGAATAGTCTTTTTGTAGTCTCTCTCTCTCTCTCTCTCTCTGGAGTATATTAGTAATATATATACTCCTATATACACACCTATGTATGTAAGTATGTATATGTATTCCTTGACCCAAGTCTTCTAAAGAAGACCAGACTGTTCATCTTCTAGGTAGCAAAAATTGGAGAATTTTAACTATCATGTTGCAAGTCATCGAAGCTTTACTTCTTTTTTTTTTTTTTTTTCTGGTCTAGAACTCTAAATGAAAAGAACAAACAAAACCCAATTCAAATACTTGTACCGCTGTAGTCTTTCTTTTCGATCTCTGGTGTTTTTCCCTTTCTACTTGATTTCGATTTTAATGAGAAAAAATCAATTACAAAAGATTACTTGCAATATCATAGAGCAGGGGACAAATAGAGAAACCCAAATTAGATATAGGACAAAATACGATGCGATTTCATCCAGGGGAATGGTCCCTTTACCCGTTCCCTCTGGCTCCTCGTCCCCGGTGTGGTTGATTCAGGTGTTGGGGTTGAGCTCCGGAAAGGGTAGTCTCCAGCGGCGAAGGCGTTTGGCAGTCGGCGTGGTTGGGCTTGCTCCAAGTTGCCTCTCTTCCTTGTCTTCTCCAGATCCGGTGCGCGGCGGCGGCGGCGTGGTTAATAACAGAGGTGGGAGGCTTGGGGTTTTCTTCCAGTTTTTCCTTGTTTATCTTCACCGGCTTGGTTCCCGGTCTGGGTTTCCCCCAGCTCCGGCGGGTGTGGTGGTGGGCTAATAATGTCACGGTTTAGCCTATGTCTGTTAGGGTCGGTTTTATGTGCGCCTTCAGTCTCGCCGTGATCTTGCGGGTCCGGCTTGGCCGGCGTATGTGTCCCCGTGACTGGAGCTCCCTGTGATAGAAGGGACTTGCCCCGGAGTGGCGTCCTTTGCTCGTGGCTGCGAGGATCACAGATTGCTCGTGGCTGCGAGGGTCACAGATTTAGTCGGTGATTCCCTGCGCTATGAGCCGGCCAGCGACGTGTTTAGAGGGCAGTTTCGTGGAGGTTACTGGAGATTGCATCAATGTTTCGTGCCTATGGTTTGAGCTAAGTTTTCCGATGGATACTCTACTACCAAGTCAGATGGACGCTATGCCGGCACCTAGTTTTGGTTTGCTTTGGCAATATGCGTTGTAGAGCCTATAGCGTCATCAGAAATGCTCGTGTCTTAGATGTTGGTAGTTTTTATTCACTCCTATTATATACAAAAATTCTAAGGACACATACATTTGTGCACATATCTTACACATACATTTTTATGGGGCCCACCTCGGGTCCCACCAATATGATCCGAACCGCTCATTATTTTTAAAATAATTTTTTAAGAGTTCCTGTAAAAAATCAACTCGATAGGATATCGGCAAGGGCTTTTTCAGAAATAGCAGTGCGAATCAGACTGTTTCACCCTATGATTTCTGAAAAAATCCTTATCGATATTCTATTGAGTTGAATTTTTGCAGGAACTCTTAAAAAATTATTTTAAAAATAATGAACGGTTTGGATCATATTGGTGGGACCCGAGGTGGATCCCATAAAAGTGTATGTGCAAGATATGTGCACAAATGTATGTACAAGTAGCATTACTGTATTATATATTGTGATGTAATCTTCACCTTTAGGCTTTTGAATGAAATAGTATGCAATTGCTATTTATAAAAAAAAAAAAAAAAATTTGAGAGACAGAGAGAGTAAGAATGTGGTGTTTGATTAGCCCTAGTTTGCATCGTTTCTAGTCAATGACTGTGAGGATTGAGGCGTGTGTTCGTCACTTCGGCCGTTGCCGTCGGATCATTCTCTTGTACTTAGGCCCATTTTTGCTAAACTTATACACTCCCTCCGTCCCTAAATAAGTGCCGACGCGCAAACTTAAGCCTTCAAAAAGATGCATTTGTTTCGTTAAAAAAATGAAAATTTTTTCACAAATCAATAAATAGCAATGAATTCTATTAGATTGTGAAAAAAAATTAAATTTTTTAATTAAAAACATACATATTTTGTAAGGCCTAGTTTTGTGCGCTTGACACTTATTTAGGGACAGAGGGAGTACTACGTATTAGAACTTTTTTATTTTGTCATTATTAAAAAAAATCGTATTTGTTAGTTTTGTGCCAAATGTTATGTGTTATTGATTCGCCTCAATGAGTAAAAGTACAAAAGTAAAAAATTATCACTTTTTCCCAAATTTTTTTTTAAAATATTCAACAAAAGCCAAAAAGTTTTTTGAACATTTCGTGGATATTTTCAAAAATATTTGTGTAAAAGTTATATTTTTTTTATTTCTCTCGTTAAGATGAACCAATAAACATAAAAGTTCAGCGCAAAATTTATGACAAACTCGAATATTATATAATAAGAACAAAAAAAAAATTAGTTCACAAACTTTAGATTAGTGGAACCACCACTAAATGAAATTCAGATGGTACATTTGGCACATTAGAAAAGAAAGCCAAAATTTCAAATGGGATAGGTTTTTAGAGCAACGCTGCTACAGTCACTGACCGGCTAGCACAGACGGGCATGCGGGCCATTCCGGATCTCGCATGAATGATCTAAGCCATTTAATAGTTTTAAAAAAATGAGCGGGCACATATATCATTAGCTCAATCCGATCAGAGACGGATCCATGTATGGGCATATGGGGGCCACGACCCCCGCATCATTCTAGGAATGTGTTCGTTTTGGGTCCCAAAACCCAATTTCTCTCAGCACACGGTCTCCCTTAAGTTTTTTCTTTTTTAATTAATCTCATTTCTCTTTCTATTTGTTTCCACTAATTACCCAAAAAACTTCCCTCAAATCTAAACAAAACAAACCATTAGATTCCTGAACCTTAAAATTTCAAATCTTGTTGTTCATAGTTTGTCTCCGCACTTTTGAAATTTTGATTCCGTCCCTAAATTTGATATGCATGTGTAGGTATTCGATCCAATTTTCCATTATTTTAATCTTTTTTCAAAAAAATTTGAGTTTCAATCATGAATTTTTATTTTTTCAATTCTTCTCGTGAAAACAAATCAATAATCCACCAAATATTGATGCAAAACTAACAAATGCAAAAAAGTTTGAATAAAGACAAAAAATAAATCATTTGGCTTATCTTTGCCAAAATAAGCTGCAGTTTCATTTTCATTTTCACTCTCATTTTTCTTTTTGGTAACTTTGTTTTCAATCTCATTATGAACCTAACAACAGCTGAATGCAAAAGATTAGACTATTACTTACCAAAAAAGAAAAGAAAAGATTAGACTATTGAATTTTACTCATAAATACGTGCTTGACATTTTTTCCCATTAATAATTCAATTCACGTATGTACTACCGTTAAGATAAGTGCAATAGTGCTGTTCAAAACAAAACAAAAAAATTAAGTGCAATAGTGCTATATTATTTAAATTGGCAAAGTCTATTGACTGTCCTCCATTTCTTTCTGCTCACCCTTTTGCCAGTGCGGGTACTAGTAGTAATAGTGCTGTTACTGGAAAGGCAACAGAAAAGATTTCATCTGCGGAATGGTATGCTTTGGTCATTGCATTTTGAATAGGAAAATTGTATTTCGAGACACTGAAAAATACAAGGGGAAAAAGGGGATGAACAATTTTGGGGCGGAAAGAGTTTGATAGAGTTCGTACGTATGTCTACCGTTAAGTTAAATGCACAATGCTAACTACTAACCAACCCAAACTAATAAACGAGTCTTGTGACCCAACAAATTGTGTTCGGTTGCATGAATTTAATTTTTCCATTAAGCTCTCTCCGGGGCTATTTTTAAAATGGCAAGTCTGATGTCCTCCATTTCTTTCTACTGATCACATTTTTGCCATTGTGGTAATTGTAATAGTGCTATTATTGGAAAGGCAACAGAAATGATTTCATCTGCTGAATGGTATGCTTTGGTCTCGGCCAATCTCGGGTTGCTTATAGGCCTCATCCAGATAAATCAGAACCGGAAAGATTCTCCATTTGAAACTCGACCCACCACCATGGCCATTTCCCTCGCAGCACTATGCATCTCTATCTTCGCAGCAGCAGCTCTGCTCAAATTCAAAGCAGTGAAAGTGGAGGAGGAGGAGCAACAAACCACTGGGTATTTTCTCTACTGCCGTCGAATCCACGACATGAATGTCCTGATCTCAGGTATCCATGTGATTAAATCAATTGCAATAACCGAATCAATCCATTGTGCTTTGAAGTAGTTCGATGCTATCGGTTTAGGCCTCAAAATGCAGTAGTTATCCAATTGTTTAAATACAATGGTTCGGTTTTAATTGGTGTACGAATCATAATTTTTAAGCCCAAAATTGAACTGAAATTTGATGCTTAGTATTTTCAAAACCGAGCGCACCGGAACTAACTTAAAAACCGATCAAAATTGTCTGCTTTGGTTTGATTGATGCTATCCGTTTGGTTTGAAGGTTTTCTTTTTCGTTCCTGGTTTCAGGTGTTCTTACTCTGTCATGCCTTGTATCCGTCTTCGTCGCAAATGGGCTCGTTTGGATTGTGTTTGTCTCATGTGCTTGTATCGTCTCTGCTCTACTCGTGGCTTGGTGTTTCCTGTTTCTACCGATTTTCGGAGAAACCAAATCCGGCCACGGTGAATCGGGGCCCGGAAGGGTGTAGTTCTCCATCTTGCAGCATTTGTCACATTTCCACTGTCCCTGATCCTTATACTATACATACATATATGAACCAAGATAAAATGTTAGTAAGAGCTGTATTATGGTCGAATACTAGGTCTATAGCATAAATAAGTGTATGACTTCCCTTTTTAATCATATGATCATGTGTGAAGCATCGCAATATAGACCACTTAAAAGTGATAAGAATATATAGAGGTCTTATTGTAAACTTATTGGCCTTGTACGTATGCTAATTGCAACCTTTTCCGATTTTAAATACTGTATCTTGCATTACAAACATTGTCACATTAGTCGCCGTGTGCGTCTCCTCCAAATGTAATCTACCTAAGAAAATAAGGAAGACCTAAAGCACGTACAATTGAATCTACTAGCCTGCCCCAAGGAGTTGCACCACCAAGAAGTTGTACTTTCAAAACTCAGGTTCTGCTTCTAGTAGAACTAAGCAGTCCACGAAGAGAAAGAACTCAATTGGAATCCTCTGCCTCCGTTGATTTCTCTGATGCACTCCCATTGTCGCCCTGAAATTCAACCCAAATCTGGCTTTTCCATTACCATTTGTAGAGACCCGTATTAAGAACCTTTTATTTTTAATGTTGTTAATATTATAGGACCTTTTATAAGAATTTATTATTATGGTGGATAATGAATTGGGGATTGATATGCAAGAAGTTGAAAGTTCGGTGCAATTGTGAAATATGTGAGTGTATGGCATGCGATAATGTGATAGACGTATGTGTGGGTGTAGGAGATAATTTTCTCCTCAATTATAATTCTCTCTTTCCTCTCACAGTAAACACAACACACACCCACGCCACTCTCTCATCTCTCCCGCGGCTTCTCTCTCTCTCATACCCTCACCAAAATTTCTTCCCCAAATCTCAAATTAACCAAGGGATCTTGGAGCATTCTTCTCCTAGAGTCGAGTTCTAGCCTTTGATCGCGTTGGAAAGCTCGGAGGAGGTGTTTTCGGGAGAGGTTTTGCCTGGAGATTCTTGGGGTTTTAATTTCAACCTTCGAGGTAGGGATCTCCTGCCTTTTTTACATGTTTAAGTGTTAGTTTGATGTACAAAAATCAAGTTTGATCATCTATTTTGAGTCTTGAATAAATCTAGTGCATGCTGAAAATTTCGTGGGTTCTAGTAATCTGTCTTTTTGGGGCCCTTCTGCTAGGAATCAATTTTTGGTGTCCCATAACTGTTAAAGTACGTTTCAATACGAAGATTTCGGTACCAAGATCATGCAAAACCGATAATCACTCAATTAGTTATGAATTTTTGAATACCGGCTGTTTCCTGAATGTGCGAATCTGTGCGTGGCTGTCTTCTTTTAACGTCCTGGGCATGTTGAACACTTGGGTGACTTTGGGTCTTTTACAGAAGCTATATATTTAAGTTAAGAAGACATTGGCGTTGGAATCAAGTAATTTGGTTAAGTATACAATTTTTGGTGAAATTCTAAAGCAGGGTTGGTTGACTGGTGCGAAAATGGTTGCGAATATGTTTTTCTTTTGATTGTTGGGTTAATTTCCTCTCGTTTCTGAACTTGGCATTTTTACTGAGTGTAGTTCTTGTAGTGGCGCAATGTTTGGCGTTGGTTTCAATATTTTTGGATTTAAGATGAAAGAGTTATGATTTTTTTAAAGAGAGTGACAAATTTGCACAAAGAAATATGTGGTGCCTTGTGTGCCGGGACTTTTGGGGGTTTTGGAAGAACTGAGTCTTAATCTAGGGATTTCTCTCTCTTTCCTTGTTTATGTGGTAGTTTAGTACATTATTGAGTGTCTAAACCCTATGCTTGAAATGAGTCTGATTTGGGAAAACTTGAATCGGATTTTTGAAAATGAAAAGGCCATGGAAAGAGTTTGGGTTTGTCTATCTTCGAATACTCTAGTTTTGATGTTGGGCTAGTATGTGGGTTTAATTTAAGAGATGTGAGAAGTTGATTTTATTAAAAGGGTATGTTTAGTGAATAAATTGGTCAAGAGAAGAAATCGGAAGTGGTTAGTCTTATTTGAAAGTGATAATTTTGTGTTTGGAAAATCTACGGTGTCATAGGAATCCGGAATACTTTAACTCTGTTTGTGATCACATTATCGTGGAATGGATGTGGTAGTAGCTTAATTGATCGTATCTATTTCGGTTGTGGTATTGTTCTAGAGATGATATTTGGGTTGGTTGAATATATATTGTGTTTGAAATATGATACAAATAGATACGTGAACACTAAACGCATAATAAGGATTTGTCGAGACCGGTGTAGTGCTTTTGATGAGATGGTTTATTAGTGATATGGAGTTAATAAGTGAATGAATGAGATTAATCACATCACATAAGTGATTGAGAATTCGGCGTCTATTTGTTACATTATGCTATGAATCCTTCAGCACCAAGATGTTAAGTTTTAAAGTGTATGGCAATATGCAAATTCTTGTATGAAGAATTGAAATGTGAATAATAAACGGACACAACGAGAACATTCAGGACTCTTCAATGGGTGAGTGCCTGGCAAAGGACATCGGGGTCCTTTAACTAGCCTGGCAGGAGCTAAATGCTCATATTGGATACTTCAGAACTCATCGACGGGTGAGTGTCTGGCAGAGGACATCGGGGTCCTTTAACTGGCCTGACAGGAGCTAAATGCTCATATTGGATACTTCAGGACCTCCATATGGGTAAGGTGTCTGGAAGAGGACGTCGGGGTCCTTTAATTGGCCCGATAGGAGCTTAGGCTCTGACACATGATATGAAATTGGTTTTGATAATCGATGATGTGGATTTGAGACAGAATGGAATATCCATATGAGAAATAAAGAATTTGAACTTGAGTCCCCACCTTGGATTGTCCAATATGTCAATACATGTTTTGTATTCCTTTATTTAAACCTCTATGGAATTCATTGAAAAGCTTTGATTTTGTAAGTATCTAATTTCGCTCCTATGCTCAAACAGAGCACAGGAATTCAGAATTTTGTATACTTGCGTCACTTCCTGCAGCTTTTGTGGCAGTAAAATAACTTCTTCTGGGCGCCTATGAAAATTTCTTCATAATTTGATGCCTTACTCGTCCACTTTTTTGCCTGTACTTCTGAGACTACCACTGCTTGCAGAACTAAAAAGGCATAGTTAACTGAGAATTGCACAACTCGCTTCAGAACCAATATGAGATATGGAATCATCACATGGTAAGTAATTATGTTAATTATGCTCTACGTTTAGACCTTAATACACTACAAGCATTATGCTCTTGTGTTAGGAGATGATTCGACTGCTGACTTGCTCTTCTGAGAAGTGTCAGATCATTGCAAAAAATTAACATAGTTACTCCTAAAGTAACACTTCAATATTTCATTATTACCACCACTACGAGAACCCAAAAAACTTGCAGACCAAAAATCAACCAACGAGCACCCGAAAACGTGCAGAGCACGTGCATTACACTAATTATTTAAAGATTTCGGCTGGTTTAGATCTGCAGCATATTTTAAGGGATTTTGTTGTGTAATTTTGACTATGTTTTGTGTCTCCGAGGTGTCTCGCGATATTGTGTGCCCTGCACATAATTTGGCCAAGTGAACCCTATGATATTGTATGATGTCTTAGTTGTTGTTTAATGGATATGTTTTGTTTCTTAAAAAAAAATGGTCCTTAATCGGCCATCATCATCATTGGATCAAACCTTCTGGCTCGCAAATCCCTTACATAAAATTAAAACAGCACACCATGTGGGGCTTACTCTGGACCCCATAAAAATATATAAAAATACCCATAAATTTTAGCATATTTATTGATGAGACCCTGTAAAAAATCATCTTCAACAGATATCGGTAGGTATATGTTTTCTGAATTCGTAGGGTCGAAATTGCGACCTATAAAACATGAGTTTTTTTACTTTTCAATTTTACTTTTTCATTTCAATTAAAGTAAAAGACCTTTAAAATGTATTCTGCGCATATATTTCTTAAATGTTATACCTGGCCTGTTGCATAATGCATTCCACAAATATCGCAAAAATATAAAACACAGAGGCTCCCAAATCCCAAATACCCCTGAAGTTTGGAGGGGACCT
>JAOTQK010049607.1:0-14627 GCA_025642025.1 Rhododendron ferrugineum | reverse complement strand
ACTTGGTTGTTCCCTCTTCATTACAAGTCTGATGTTAAACAAGTGGTTACTCAATTTAAAGCCTATGTTTCTACTCAATTTCACACTTCAATTCATAGTATTAGAAGTAATAATGGGGGTGAGTTTGTTAATAATCTTCTTTTATATTTGTTCCTGCTTAATGGTATTGTTCATCAAACTTCCTGTCCTCACACACCTAAACAAAATGGCAGAGTAGAAAGAAAACATAGACATCTTCTAGAGACCACTATCACTCTCTTATTACAAGCTAATCTGCCTATCTCTTTTTGGCTTGAAGCCTTAACTCCAGTTGTCTATCTAACTAATAAAATGCCTCATACTGGTATTAACTTTTAGATTCCATATACTCTATTGTTTCATTCCTCCCCTAATCACACTCTTTCTCAAACCCTTTGGTTATTCTTGTTTTCCCTGGTTAAAGCCATATGCATCACACAAATTGATTCCCAAATCTAAACCTTGTGTCTTTTTGGGATATTGTCCTAACACCAAAGGCTATAGATGCTATGACCCTAGTACCACCAAGGTATATGTCTCTCGGCATGTGAAATTCATTGAGACATAATTTTCTTATCCTTAGTTAATTCAGTCATCTGTTTCTTCTCCAACTTCTCCATCTCATTTTCAAAGTCCTATAACTACATTTGAAGACATCACCATACCTATTTCTACTCCTGTTTTTGCTCCTCTATCCTCTGACATATCATCCTCTAATTTCCTTGTTACCATAGTCTCTATCCCACATCTGTCTTCTGTCATTACTTCTTCTTCTATTCCAATTACTGTTCCTGTCCACCTCCCAATTGAGACAGCCATGTCTTCTCGTGAGCTCAATGAGTCTATTCCATCTGAGTCTCCCAATTTTTCTCCAACAAACTTCATTCTAACTTTTGATCTTCATAGTGAGAGGTGTGATCCTATTTTATCTTCTTCTACTACTCCTTCTCCTCCTCCTTCCCTGCCTTTAGTTCCTATTTCTCATTCTATGACCACGAGATCTCAAAATGGTATTGTCAAGCCTAAGAAAATCTTTGGTATGATTGTAGTTGGTACTACTGACACTATGCCAGATAGAGAACCTACACATTTTTCTGAAGCCAATCATTCTTCTGAATGGCAACAATCCATGAATACTGAATATCAAGCTCTAGTTCAACAAGGAACCTGGACTCTGGTTCCTCCTCCTTCTGATGCTAATGTGATCAGTTGTCAGTGGATTTACAAGATAAAACGTAATTCTGATGGAAGTGTAGCTCGGTACAAAGCTCGGTTAGTGGCTAATGGGAACCAAGAGACTGAAGGAGTCGATTTTACAGAAACATTTAGTCCTTTTATCAAACAGCCTACAGTGAGAATTGTGTTAAGCTTAGCTGCTCATTATGGTTGGTCCATTCAACAGTTAGATGTTACCAATGCTTTTGTTCATGGTGTTCTTGATGAAGAGGTCTTTATGAAGCAACCTCTTGGGTTTAAGGATCCTAATCATCCCACTTTTGTGTGCAAACTTCACAAAGCATTGTATGGACTGAGACAAGCACCTAGAGCTTGGTTCTCTATGTTTTCTGGATTCTTGCTTCAACAAGGTTTCATACAGAGTCAAGCTGATGCATCTCTTTTACCAAGAAATCTCCTACAGGAATTACTTTGGTCTTAGTGTTTGTGGATGACATTCTGTTAACAGGCAGTGACACAAGCTATATTGTAGACTTAATTAAGTCTCTTAGTACAAAGTTTGTTATGAAAGATCTTGGTACTCTCAGCTACTTCTTGGGAATTGAAGTGCTTCATCATGGTTCCAGCATTCTAGTCAAAGCAGGACTGTAAGTCCAGTCCTTCTCCCTCTTCTTCTAAGCCTGTTGTGTTTGATCCTAATCCTAACTTTGCTGATATACATTGGTATAGAACTGTTGTAGAATCTCTTCAATAACTGACTCTCACTAAACCTGAAATATCTTTTGCTGTAAATGTTGCTTGTCAACACATGCACAGTCCTAAATATAGTCATTTTGTGGCTGTAAAACATACCCTAAGATACATCAAAGGCTGTATTCACGAAGGCTTACACTCTGTTCCTAGCTCTTTGCAACTCACTGCCTTCACAGATGCAGACTGGGCAGGAGATTATCTAGATAGAAGATCTACATTTGGGTGTTGCTTGTATCTTGGTTCTAATCTTGTAGCTTGGAGTGCCAAGAAGCAACATACGGTTGCTCGTTCATGAACTGAGGCTGAGTATAGAGCTCTGGCTCAGACAGCAGCTAAAGTTTCTTGGATTCAACAGCTTCTTGTAGACTTGCATGTTTCAGTTTCTATGCCTCACATAATATGGTGTGACAACATTTCTGCTATTGCCCTAGCATCTAATCCTATTTTTCATGCTCTCACAAAGCATGTTGAAGTGGATTATCACTTCATACGGGAGAAAGTGCTTAACAAACAAGTTCAAGTCAATCAGATTGGGTCTCTTGATCAAATTGCGAACATCTTTACCAAATCCTTGGCTGTAGATAGGTTTCTTTTTCTTAAGGCCAAACTCAGGGTGTTTTTTACACCCATGAGTTTGCAGGGGCTGTAGAGGAAGTACATTAAAGTCAGGGGCATATTAGTCTTTCCAATTAGAAAAGTTTGTTAGTTAGTAAGTAAGTAATTACTGGTTTTGGATTTCGGTTTTGTAACAAGAGATTAGCTGATAACTAATCTCGGTATATAGAGGGGTTTCTCCCTTTGGAATAGATTGACGAATTCAGTTTGACAGATTGAGAAATGAAATGAAAGATTACTTCTCTCTCTTCTCTTCTCTCTCTCTCTCTACATCTTGATCATGAATCTCTGTTCTTGAGTTTCTATATGGTTAAAGTCAGAAGCATATTAGTCTTTTCACAATCGACATGGAATCTCCGTTACCAACCTATTTTCAATTGCATGGTACTAAAACATGGAAAACATGCTTTGGTGGTTCACTTCCTAGTTATTCACATTTTATACCATAGGAAGATCATGGGTAGTTGTTAGATTTATTATTTTTTCCCCCATTGAAGTGTTAAGCTTAGTTAATTTTATTCTGCTTCGGTTTAAAGAAAAAAGTGTGTGCTTTAACACCTTTCCATTAGTATAGCAATGCATTCTTTTTCCTCAGCAAAAGCGAAAATTTTATTGAACTCGACAAAAGGAACTTCGAGAGAAGGGGAATCATTATTGCTTTAACACCCAATTTCCATTCGTTCTAAGTGTGGAATCATTATTGTTTGGAATTGCCAGTGATAAAGTGGGGTGGAATTTAAGTCCACCAATAGGCAGTGTTTATGGTGCTAGCTAGAGCAGCACCAAGTTTGTGCGCTAGCACCTTAGTCACAAAATTCTTTAAAAAGATTTGCGCTTTCGCTCTCATGATGGACTTATTTCTTGTTAATTTGGTAAATTGTTGGGGTTGGTTTCGTGAATTCTCCAATTTATATAGTGGCATGTGGTTTGTAATTTTTAATTCATACATGATGTAAATGATCTTTATTATCGGAAAAAAAAAAAACCATGAGTTCTATCCCAAATTTGACCTTCAATTTATTGACTTCATGTGAATCGACATCGATCGGACTTTACTGTGTATTACTATTACGCAATGACCTGCATGCACTTGGGTTTACACATTCAAAGTCGTACCACTGATCCAACTTATAATCATCTTCCCATTGAATATGTCCCCGGCCGACTGTAAATCTTATGGAATGGTCATGTCTTTTGAAGACAATTAATTAAAAGGAAAAATTTAAGGCCACTACAGTAATTATTTGTACCGTAAATTTCTTCGCAAGGACGGTTGAGAAAAATTCAATCCGCAAATTTCAGAGAACAATTTCGTTAGAAATACAACTGAAATACAGATCACATAAACTGAATGAGATGATCCATAACAACTAATACGAAAAATGCAAATCGTATCCAGTGTATAGGAGCCCAATGACCCAGGATAGTTCGCTGCTTAGTGCCTACCAAGGTGTTGAGGTTGCAATCACACAAGTCTCCGTAAAACAGATTCGCTGCCTACCAAGGTGTTGAGGTTGCATCGGCATCTTATCTCCCAGGATAGTTCGGCACACAAAGAATAAACTCAGGAATTTCTGTTCGAATTCTAGGAAAACGTAAGTCCAATGAAAATGGGATGCCTAATATATAACCAAAGAGTGTCTTCTGAATTGCTTAGAGACTTCCATATTAGAAACCGTTGCAATGAACTTCAGGATTGAATTTCCATCATGGGGTAAATAACGATCAGCAAAAACCACTGCCCTTTGAGCTGCACGGTCCAAGTTCAAATGAAACCTACGAGGGACGACCTTTCGGTTGAACCTCTGAATTCCCCAAATTTCCGACAGTACTCTGTCCATAACATCAACATAGCTGCGCTTCTCTAGCCTAATGCCTGGGAAGCAAAAACTTGCCCTCTTATTGATTTTAAACGAACCTGAGACGTTACGTTTTTATCTTTGGTGAACTTTTACCTGTGGTGTATATTTGTAGTAATTTTGTTGTCGTGTTGACGAAAAAGATTTCTTAGTGAAGCCAAACAAGGCCTAAACCATGGAAACAACTACCCATTGCACGTTGGTCCCACTCCATTTTTCTTTTTCCTTTTTTTTGGAAGGTTCCCCGACTACAATTTTGAATTACACGGTTTTAAATCTACAAAAGTCAAGCAAGTACACCATCATCACTATATTTAAGCAAGGTTATCAGCAAGAAGCAAATTCATCATTAACGTACATTACAATCACCGCATGGGTATGGCAGTGTTAAAGCAATTCTTCCTTTTCATTAGGGGTGTCAAATGGGCGAGTTAGGGTCAAATTGGGTAAGTTGTAAGCGGGTTGGATCTTTAATGGGCCATTACCTATTTAGAACCCATTAGCTATGAGCCCAATGACCCATACCCAATCCGACCCATTTATTTGAAAGCAAACTGGCCCGACCCACTCATTAACCCAATTTTATATATATATATATATATATTTCAAAATGACTAAAATACCTATATGCACTGAAATGACTATATTATCCCTATGCATATAAACAACTAAAATACCCATGTACACAAAAATTATCATATTATTCCTATATGTCGTTTGATTTGGAGAATTCTGAAATAACGTCTTGATGTTCTAGATTGTGCAAATTGAGCTTTTTTTTTTAATTTGATAACCCGATATCCGAATCAGCTTGCGCGCATCTCAACTAATTTTGGAACCTGAAGTTGACGGCCGGGCAAACCATTGACAATTGAGCTTGGGTTTCTCCCATCCCCATTATACAAGAACAAATAATTAAATGAATATATATATATATATATATATATATATATATAATGTATCTAACCAAGAATTGATAGGTGTGTTCAAGCCTGATCTCATCAATGCCATGACTGCGATATCGAATTTTTCTGCATTTGCATCTTAATTTACGAAGCTTTTGAAGGAGATTCTATATTTCTACCCCTATTTCTACTGCTGCTATTTTGCATAACACAGATGAGAGAGAGAGGGAAGAAGAAGAAGATCCCAATTCAGTGGTGAGAGAGGTTGAGAGTGAGGGAGGAGATTGGGGATTTCGATCTGATCAATTGATGAAGAGTTTTTTTTTTTTTTTTAATGGGTTATGTTCATGATTTATTGGGTCATTTAAGTTGACTCAATTAATAAATGAGTTGGACCCATTCTAGCCCAACTAATAAATGGGTTGGATTGGGTCTATTTTCTAGTATGTGGGTTTGGATTTATCAATGGGTTTAGGTTCAATTTGACACCCCTACTTTTCATACATGTCGTTTTTCTATTGTCCTTGCATTATTCTGGCTCTCCTTTTGTAGCTGGCATTGTGCAGGGCAAGAAGGAGACCGACCGTCTAGCCTTGCTTGCATTCAAGGCTTCAATAACCAGCGATCCCTTTGGAGCTCTGAACTCGTGGAATAAATCCATCCACTTTTATCAATGGGTTGGCGTGACATGTGGCCGCCGACGCTAGAAGGCCATCATGTTGAGGCTTGAACATCAGCAGCTCACTAGGTCTGTTTCCCTCATGTTGGAAATTTGAACTTTCTTAGGGAGCTATGGCTGCGTAACAATAGCTTGAATCATAAAATTCCACCAGAACTCGGCCGCTTGCGAAGACTACAAATTTTGACACTGGTCAATAATTTGACCATTAGTGAAATTTCATCCATTGTATCCGGTCGCTATAACCTTACTGCCCTTGAACTCTCTGGCAATAAGCTGGGAAAATTCCAACGGAGCCCAGTTCTTTTTAACAAGCTCAAGTGACTGCTTATTGAAATAAACAACATAACAGGAGGTTTGCCTTCTACTCTTGGGAATCTATCCTCTCTTACGAATCTTACTGCTCATTCCAATAGTATTGCTGGGAATATACCAGATACTCTTGATAGATGTAAAAAATTGGAAGTTCTTAGACTAGGGTTGAACAAGTTGGTTGGTACCTTTCCTCTCTCAATCTATAATCTCACTTCTACGAGAAACTTAATATACTACAAGAAATTTGGGATCTCCCAACGGTTTTTTTAATAACGCTTGGAAAAACCGTCGGTATAGATGGTGTATAACAACGGTTTGCAAAACGTTACTAGAAACGAGACTATAGCGACGGTTTTCATGCAACCGTTACTAGATTACAAGACTATAGCAACGGTTTTTAATAACCGTTACTAAAAACTGGACTATAGCGACGATTTTCAATAACCGTTACTATAAACCGGACTATAGCGACGGTTTTTAATAACTGTTACTAAAAAATTGGATTAAGAAAAATATGTTATAAATATTTGTAGGTGCTTTATTTTACACAAGTGTTGTGCTAGCTTAGTTGGTTCGCGCGTGCGCGCAAGAACGCGAGGTCCTGGGTTTGAGTCCTAGGAGGAGCAAAATTTGTTACACGCCACGTACGCGCCATGGAAGCGACACGTGGGTGCCGCATCAGTGCCATGGGGCTGACACGTCAGCGCCACGCGGATGACATGTGGGTGCCACGTCAGCACCACGTGGAGGACACGTGGCCATTACGTCCCACAACGGTGATTTTTCAAAAAAAAAAAAATTTGTCTTTAGCAACGGTTATAAGCGTCGCTAAAGAAACTGTTACTAAAAAAAAATCTGTACCAACGCTCGTCAAAACCGTCGCTATACCTCTACAGTGACGAATATATTGCGACGGTTGGTGAATGTTGGTATAGCCTTTAGCGACGCTTTTTGTGTTCTTTAGTGATGTTTTTGATCGTTGCTAGATCCCGATTTTCTTGTAGTTACCGGCAAACCAAATTGAAGGCAGCCTTCCTTCTGACCTAGGAATCAATCTTCCTAATCTCCAATGCCTAGGTCTTGGTGGCAGCTTGTTTACTGGTTATATACCTATTTCAGTTTCCAATGCCACCAAACTATCTGACCTTACCCTGGGATCAAATAGATTTAAAGGAAAAGTCCCTCCCTTAGACAAGCTGCGTGATCTTAAGGTGTTACGGTGAGACGATAATCTTTTAGGAACAGAGGAAGTGGGTGACTTGAGGTTTCTAAACTCATTGACACATGCTACCAAGTTGCAAATTAATTCTTGGTATAGGCAACAATAGCTTTGGAGGAGTGTTGCTTGAATCAATTAGCAACTTATCCCCTCATCTTCGTAAACTTGGATTGGATAACAATAAAATAGGCGGGTGCGTCCCAACCGAGATAGGAAATCTTATCAATTTGCAGGTTCTTTACATGGACAACTACCATTTAAGGGGTAACATTTTTGCCGATATTGGGAAGCTTCAAAAGATACAGATATGGATATATTTGGGAAAGGTGATATTGGCGGGAGGACGAAAGTGCTTTTGGGTGGGAGAAAATTTTCTCAGGTCAATAAATTCATACCTTTCTACAGAATGCATATTGGAAGAAAGTGAGTCCTGGTGGGGAAAATATTTTTGTGATTTCCACTATTTTCTTGACAACTGATGTTTGTTTCCAAATTAAAAACAGGCCTAAGAGACAGCGAGTAGTGCAGTTCTAGGTCTTGTGCGGGTGCGCCAGGATTGGATTGCAGTCCAATTTCGTGCTAAGGTCTGGATGCCTTAGATCTGACTTCTGACTGGACGAAAGTGCACGGCCTAAGGGGTGAAGACCGTGAGGAGGTTCGTGGTTTGCCTTTGCGGGATAAGGACTTCGAATTTTCCTAACCGTTGTTAGAAAATGGAAAGAAAAAGAAACAAGGTGCGATGAAATTAAAAGAACTTCATTAACGATTTAACGAATTTGGTACAAGGAAATAAAAGATCAACTAGGCATGGCTAGTTTGATGAAAGATAAAGACATTTGCTGGAAATGTAAAGACAATTGAAAGATAAATTGAGTAAGCCGTGGGCTTGATGGTCGGAGACCTTTGCCAAGGCCTTCAATTCTAGTTTTTATAGGCAAAGTTCCAGGCCTTGAGCTGCTTGAGCTGCTTTTTCCTGCCCTTATACATGGCTGCCAAGTGTCCTCAAGGTAAAGGCCTAGACTTGAGCTGCTTCTACCTTCTCTAATGAGTGATTGCCACATGTCCCAAGCCTTGCTTCATGCTGAAGAAAAATGGTTGCAGACCTTTGAGCTGCTTACAATCACCATTAAGCAGCTTGCTAGGGAGAACCTTCTAGACCTTTGAGTTGCTTGTGCAGGCCTAAGCTGCTTGTGAGCTCCTTGGGATGTCTCCATGCATGGCTGTCATGTGTCCCAAGCCTTGCTTCATGCTGAAGGATGGTGGCCATCCAAACCTCGAGCTGTTTGTAAGCAGCTTACCTATACCTGCCTATTGAGAACATTCTAGGCCTTGGAGCTGTTTGTGAGCAGCTTAAGGCCTTTTCTTGCCAGTTGAGGCCCATATGCAATGTTTCTACGAAGAAGGCCCACCCAATACTTGGGCCTAAATTTGAGGTGCAAGATAGGCCTTAGTCCATTGTAAGCCTTGTGAGCCCAAGCCAAGCCTGGAGAAAAACCCCAACTTTAACTGATTTGGACCTACTTGAAGGCCTTATCGTTTCTTAGAGCTGGGCTAGGCCTAGATGAAAGTACTCAGGGCTAGTGGGTCGACTTCAAGACCTTGGCCAGCCTTGGGCCAAATTCTGAACTTTCAGCTTCCACTGGTCCTGAGAGGGTTCTTTTAGTTTTTTGGCCTAGCCTCCCAGCCAGTCACATTTCTGTTGCTTCATAGAGAGGAGGCGGCTTTGCTCGGTCATATTCATGATTTCCCTTTTGGGATGTGGCCAGAGCATTATTACAAACAATGGTTGGCAATCCAGTCTCCAACATAGAGAGCATTGCTACAATACGGTTATGCTGTGTTAATTTAGAAGGAGAGCTGATTATGATGGGCTAAGGATGTGTAGGACATTCTCAAGGTTATCCACAAGGAAACTTCACTGCAAAGAACTCTAAACTGTGCATGCAAGAGTTAACCCTTGAGTTAGTTTTCCGATGGGCAACATGTTAAAGAACTTGGCTTTTATCAAGCTTACTTCCAGGCACAAATTTCTCCTCCAGCATTTCAAAGATTCTTGATGACCATAGACAAACACGACCAGTAAAATAGAATTAAGATCCATAAACAAAGATCCAGCACAGACATATAGGTTGATCATGGTATTGAGTCGCAAAACATATGCATGACAGTGGAACATCGATGTAAAAAGAAAAAGAAAAACAAATGGATACTTGCACTATGGATCGAAAATGATTTGCAGTGATTAAATTATACTCCCTCCTTCCCCAAAAATATTAGTCCGGTCCGCAAAATGAGACCTTAAAATAGTACAATTTTTTCAAAAAAAAAAAATCAAAAGAAATTTCAACAATTTACTAGATATCGATGAGCTCTTTCAACTTATGTAAAAAGATCAAATTTTTTCTTCATAAAAGGTAATTTTTAAGTCCTTGTTTTGCGGACCAGACAATCATTTTGTGATGGAGGTGGTAACTGAGTTCTCAAGTAACTTACCAGCTGCTCGGTATCGGTATGGGTATGTTCTTAAAGGATCTAGTTGTGAAGCCATGCACAGATCACTCTTGGCCATGTCACAGTCACAGTACTCTGAACGTTTCTCATATCCTGATTCATTGCTCCTAGCCTTGTCTATATACTTTGTCATCTCATCATATGCAGCTTTGTGCTATACACGTGCCAGCCCCTGATGTGCTCGTGTATGCTTGATATTGAGGGCATTCATGTAGCAGTCAGCAGCAAGATCCAGCTTGTCACAGTCTACATACACGCTCCCTAAGTTGTTTAATGCCTGCAAGAGAGCAGTGTAAATCAAAATCCACTCAACCAACAAGAGTTTGAACTTTTTAAACCAAAACTGATGATTTTTCTCTTAATAGAATTTAGCTTCGTTTTGGTCAAAATTTTATGTCTCTGAATCATTTTCACGATTGGAATTCTAATAAGAGTAAAAGGTTTGACCAGAAGCTCAAAAAAGTTGATTGGAAGACCATACAACGCCAAAAGCCAACTTTCTTTGCATATTTTTCCTTTTCTGAATGACTGTCAGAATCGGTCACGTTTATTAGATTTTTGACGAATCTTGTCTAGACGAATCAAAAAATAGAAAGTTTTGTACCGGAAGATTGCAAATAAGCCAAGTACCCAAAAAATAAAGAATTAATCCGATATTTAATCACACCAGAGAAAGTGTACATGCTTTATTCTTTTTTATAAGCACGTCGGAGAGAATACATACTTGTTTTTTTCTAAGGCCATCTGAGGGGCATCTAAGAGCTTATTCGAGAAGTTGGATACCGAACAATGACAACTCGATATCAAGATTTGAATCAGCTAATGCATATGCCTTTAGGAAAAAAGCTTCAAAGGTTCTCTGGATATAAATGGACTCTTCTGCTTTTGCTAATGCTTCTTCGCGATGGCCTGTGTCATATAACAACCATCCTTCATCGACAAGCCTTTCTTGCTCAGAGGTAGAATGATTTCGAGCGAGGCACAAGCTACGCATTGCAGCTTTTTGACAGTTCAACCTGTAATGCTGCAATACATCAAGCACATATAGAACACAAAATAACTACTACTGACGAAGACCATGAAAGCCTTTCCTCTTTTGTATCTTACAAGTGTACCACAAATTTTTAAGCACTTCAGATAACTGGGAGGCCCTATGTTACGTGGATCCTTCTAAATGTACAGAATACCGCGTTGGACAGTAGGTAATCCAACAAGAGTATGAGATACATGTCTGACTTGTTTAGTAGGACATTAACCAAGCAAACATATTTTGTAATTGGACTTCACCATGAACTAGGCATACGACTCCTATAATATAAATGAAATGCCCTATGTTAACTTGTAAACAGTAAACACCATTAAACCAATTAAATAAAAGAAATATACAAAAAGAATCTGAATATTTTGGCTTGTTTCCGTGCCCTTGAGATATAAATGTGATAAATCCGCGGTCCGACTCTTTGACCTACACCCACACTTGACACACGTAATGAAACAAGTGGAAGCTGATTTCCCAAAAATTTCATACTGATGGACATTTCGCAACTACCCTGACCCTAACCTGAAGTGGAAATGCCCGCAATTATTTTCTGGTCACAGTATTAACTAAAATGTCCACAATAATATGAAATTTTGACAGAGTAGAAAGATCTATGGGAAAATAGCTGGGAGATGACTTTAAGGCACCATATTACACTTGGATTGTATTACCATAACAGAAACTTCTAATCTGAACTTGGCAATGTTTTTAGCAGGTTCCACTGATAATGTGTTTCAGGCACCCACAATATCTCAATCTTAATTCCACTTGCTGAAGGTATATCTAGAATATGGAAATTAAGACATGATACCGGGGACTTTACGTCTCTGTTTCTCCCTTAGGACACTTGAAAGGGTTAATCTTTCCATGTCATTTTTAATGGCACAGTCTTATGTATTTCATGCACGAGTGTCTAGAAACCTGCCTTGTTAAATTCTCTAGAGATGCTGATGAAAACACATTACACAGAAATCAAAGGAAGATACCAGATCTTCGTAGGTCAGCCGTCGGTGGCATTGATCACAATCAATAGCAATTTATTGTCACTTAAACCCCATCCGAACCAAAGAAAGAAAACCAACCAAATAAATAAATAAACAAGTTCATAAACATTGGTGCAGTTTAATATTGGCTATTTTCTACCACAAATGAACACCATTCATGCTTCACTTGTAGTAGGTAAGGATCATAGTTCTGCATCATTAGTCAATAATCTCTCTAAAAGTCCAAATTTAAAATGATTGACTTGCAAGCATGTATTGTAGCGATTCCCAATGTCAGCTGAAAGATACATTGAGAATAATCATAAGGCATCAAAAGTTATATATTCTTAGGCTGAAGCATCCCACTGAAAAACAGAAAGTTATGGACCCAGACGAGTAGAAAGAATATGCTTGTCACAGAACCACTTGATTTTCATAACTAAAATGGCTGGAAAGAATCAGGACTAGAAGAAATCAGTTGAGTAATGCATTAAGAGAACTGAAATTTGAGCTAGCCATACTTAACGTAATAGGAGGAGAGGGATCATTTGCTAGCATGTGGTGCACAACAGCTAGAGAACCAATATCATCAACGCAGGACCACCGATCATAAAGCTGCATCCAGCAATCAGCTTGACTCCACGCTGAACATGGTGGCGGAGGAGCTCTACCAAGTGGTCCCTATGCAACTTTCTGATAGGTGCGTAAATATGCCTATTTACGCCTCCTAACTTAGGCTTGTTATGTCCGTTTAGTGCGCTATTTGGAGTTTGATACTTGTTAATTGTGTTTCAGAACTCTCGGAGCACATGGATAATATTTGGCGCTAATGCACAAAGTTGGAGTTTATTTGGTATCAAAGCCAAACCGGTGCCGAGGAAATTAATCAAGATATGGGACCGAGTGTATACGAGATAAACCGAAGAGAGAAGCACCGGATAAAATCCCTAAGCTACATTGGGGGTGTTTAGGAGCCTACTTTTTGGCTTTTCATTTTCAGCTTTTTGGTTTTTTGGCTTTTTAGATTATGGTCAGTATGTGTTTTAGAGAATGAATGAGTGTTTGAGAGATATGTGTTGAATGTATTTTGGAACAGTAATAGTGTTTGGTAGATGAATGATGAAAATGAATTATGGATTGATTTTTACCATATTACCCTTGGTTGTTTTATGTATTACTTAAAAGACGTATTTAATGTTTACTTTTGTAGTTCCTTGTGATTTCCTGTCTCTCATCCCAACCCACCGCCCTCCAGCTCAAACCCACCACTTCCTTCTCCCCTGGTGCGGCTTCCTCTCTCTCATCCCCCTCCCTCTCCGAGCTCATCGTTCCAATCAACCAACATCATCGCCACAACGGGCGACTCTTACTCCGGCGCTCGTCGCTCCGATCACCCATCACCATCGCCACCACCGGCGACTCTGTACATATTTTTCCATCTCCCTCTCTCTCAGTCTCTCCGATCTATGTTGATCTCTCTCTCTATGGGCAAAACTGGAAAATAAAGGGGGTTGACAGAGAACAACTTGAAACAGAGACAAGCAAAAATGTCAATAGGGGTTGAAGGAAAATGGAAGATGATGAGGATCGACGATGGCACCTCCGAGAATTGGGGCTTCGCGATTTGCTTAGAACCGTCGACGATCGACGACGGCTCCTCCGCAACCAGATTCCCACCCTTCGTACCATCCCCACCGCCTTTTTCTGCTTGTCCTGATCTTCGCTATCGGCATCTTCGTCGGGGACGACAAACTCTAAATCGAAGAAGGGTCTGTTCTCCTTGTCGCCGTCCGTTTCAGATGTCTGCTTTGTGGAAATTATCCAAAAGGGAGAGGGTAGAGAAGTCTTTTTGGCATGGCAAGAGAAGAGAATGGGAAAATGAAAATTGGAAAAGCTCCTCTGAGCTCTTTCTGCATTTTGCTCTAGAAACGTGAAAATGGAAAATCCATTTTCCGGAAAACCCATTTTCCCTATCCCTGCCAAACAGCCAAAACTCAAAAAGGAGAAGTGGAAAATGGAAAAAAGGGGGATCCAAACACCCCCATTATGGAATTGGTGCATGAAACTGAATTGGGTTTGCACGTGAAATCTCGGCAATCAAAACCTGAGTCAATGGGCCCACTGATTACAGCTTTGGGAAGGAATTGAATTAGAAGCCAAAAATCTCGACTGATTACAATTGGAGTGGTCCAATATATAAATAAGAAAAAAAAGGGTTTCGGGGGATCTTTGAATGGTTTTACACATCACGCAGAAAGAGAGGCGGCCATCGGGATCTTTTTCTCACGCAGAAACAGAGAGCGAGGCTGCGATCAGGAGGCAGCACTTCGACTAAGCCTCGTGTATCACGGCCGAATGCTTGCGACCTTAATGTGTGTTGCAATAAGAAAACCCCAAGCGTAGGGTTAGGTCGATTGGAAGCATAATAATAATACCCGAGATTCCGGGGTCGATTCCTCAGGGAGCGCGTCCATAGCTTTGCTTCGGAAGTTTGCGAATGTAGAGAGTTTCGGCGTTAGGGCCGCCAACCAAGTTCGGCGTTGAGACGGCCAACT
>JAOTQK010049585.1:0-14630 GCA_025642025.1 Rhododendron ferrugineum | reverse complement strand
TTTAAATCCTCAGTAACCTAGTTGGTCTCTCGGCCGGTCCTTCGATATGACGGCCGTGGGATCGATCCATCGGCCCTTGAAAATCCATGTTAATCGAGTCGGTTTCTCGGTCGATACATCGATATAGCGGCTGTAGGATCGATTCCCTGGCCACAAAAAACCAAGATTTACTGAAAATCAAAACCGGGTCAAAAAAATCGATCCTCTAGCCGCCAGATCGAAGGTTCGGCCGCCTAATCGATAGATCGGCCGCCAGAACGGCTCTTTTACAGAGAACTTCCACGGTTCAAACCAACTCACCAAATTTTCATTGAACAAACCAAGACAAAACTAAACGAAACGACGCAAGTATAGCATACACAATCACATATCAAAGCAAAAGATTTTGTTTCATATAACAAGAGCTTTTTACATCACAAGGTGGATCATCCCACATTTCCTAAACAAACTATACATCGATTTCCTGTTGGACTAACCTATGCAGGAAAAAAATAGAAAAAGAAGGAGAAGAGGATGCCGAAACCCTCTGGTGGTTCGAACACCAGAGACCAGCTGCAAAAAGGGAAAGGACACCCCCGGGGTGACGCGTACCAAAGAAGCACTATGGTGCAGAAGAGACACCACACGGCCCAGAAAAATCATCATAACACATACAAGCTCCACCCCAGGAGTTCCGCGTCACAGAAGCAAGCCACCCATGCGAGGGTCCCTAATCATGCATCAAGACAAGGCCGAAAACATCACGGACTCCCTCCGCGATTGTTGACCGCACATCATCCATGGCCCGGAGCCGACGAGAATAAGGAGAGGCAGGAGAAGTCCTCGGTGGAGTTCTCGAACGCAGAGAGAAAGAGGAGAGAAGAGAGAAATGAAATAAAACGGCCGAGGCCATGGCCTTTTATAGACCCCTGGAAACGAAGCAATTAAGCGGCCGGTTGTTCGATCCCTCGGCCGAGACATCCATCCTTTGGCCGAGAGATCGTTCTCCTGGCCCTCCAATCAATTTCCTTCAGCCCCATCAGATATTGCTCAATGCACCAAACTCAAGCAATTATGGACTTCTGGGTCCTGGACCAACAGAATAGCCTTGGGGGCATCTCCGAGCAAATATAGTGTGATCAAAACTAGCCTTGGGGGCACGCCCAAGCACGGAAAACATCAAAACCTACACAAGCTCTCTCTCCATAGCAATAAATTCACCAGATGCTGGCCGCTTGACCATTAAATATTATCGAACTTGAGCTCTCGCTCACAAGATCAAAGGACCCTCGATACGTCCAACTCTGGCTCTATGCCCAAACCAACTGTGCTCTGGAAGTGCGTCAGCATTCAGCAACTCAACCACTATCACTATCCCGCTCGCCCAGCAACACCATGTGCTTATCAAAGCTACTCAACAGCTCAGCAGCCCTGAGCCCATCATACTCAGCAGCTCTATAGCTCACTTTGGCAGCTCTACGTTCGCAACCATCAACGACTCTGTGCCCACCTTCACTATATCAGTGGCTCCAACAACCCGCAACTCAGGCGGCTCCAACGCCCGTCATCTCAAGCGGCTCTACGCCCATACCAAGTCACTCAGCAGCTTCAAGCTAACCATCTCAGCAGCTCTACACTCGCTATATTCACTTGCCACTCAACAGGCTTTACGCCCGTACCAACTCACTACACTCAGCAGCTCTACACCCACTACCTCAGCGGCTCAAAGCCCATCTCTACCATTTCAGTGGCTCTAAGCCCATTGATCAACGGTTCTACGCCAATTATCTCAACGGCTCCGAGCCCACTACTCAGCAACTCTAAGCTCTCTCAACAGCTCCATGCTCGCTACTTATCAACTTCACACACTCAGGCAGCTCTACGTTCAATGACTCTACGCCCGCCTTCACTATCTCAACGGCCCACAACTTAGGTGGCTCCAAGCCCGTCATCTCAGGCAACTCTACGCTCGCCCAAGTAGCTCTACGCTCGCTGCCTCAGCAGCTTTAAACTCGCTATCACTCAGCAGCTCCACGCTCGCTGCCTCAACAGCTCTAAACTCGCTATCACTCCGCAGCTCTAAGCTCGCTCAGTAACTCTATGCTCACTACTCATCAGCTTCACATAGTTAACGGCTCAACGCCCGTCAACTTAGCGGCCCTGCGCCCACTATCTCAACTGGCTCTACGCCGTAACAACCTCAGCAGGCTCTACGCCACTCCAATCAACATGATATCATCCGTTCTCAAGCTCTACGCTTGAATGCTCAAAATCTAACATTTTGAATGCTCGAAGCTCTTTGAATGCCCAACCACTGTGTGCTGGATGCTCAAGTTCTACACTTGAATGCTCAAGCTCTACGCTTGAATGCCCAACCACTGCGTACTGGATGCTCAAAGCCTGTACTTTGAATGCTCGAATTCTGCCTTCCGAATGCTCGAGCTTCTACGCTCTGAATGCTCAAAAACTGAACTTGAAAGAAGCTCTATGCTTAAATCAAACACACACGCACGGGCCCGTGCACATTAGCATCAATTGCATCACCATTATCACATCGAGTCTGCATCAATTACATCATCATATAACCAAACATCATCACACACATATTTTGCATCTATCTCTCATGAAATAGGTCAATCCTGCGAATCAACCGGCTCTACGCCTCGGTTTTATTGATTGGTCCAGCGCCTCGATCCTTTGGCTCTACGCCAAAACTTATGATGGGAAAGCTCCGTGCACAGACCATCAGAATGCAACCGGCTCTACGCCTCGGTTCAAAATCACATCAAACTCTAAACTCCGACTCCTAAGGCCCTCGCCTTGTGAATGCAACTGGCTCTACGCCTCAAACCTGCCAAGCTCCTCAGGCTCTCGCCTTATGATCAAATACCAGCTCCGTGCTTCGGTTCGATCAAAGCTCAAAGCTCTAAACCCCTCAGGCTCTCGCCACATGACTACAACCGGCTCCGTGCCTCGGTTCCCTCATCTCAACGCTCCGTGCTCCAGCTACTGGCCATGTACCCCTCATATCTCAAAATCGGCGTCCAACTCGTCCCCAACAGATGGCCTGGATTCCACCCCAATTACATCAATGCCTTCAAGCTCATTCGCAAGGATAGGTTACTCTACCGAGCTCCCCTCAGTCAAAGTAAGGATGATCTTGAAAAGCAAATGACTCACCTGCTGTGTATTGATCTACCCCAAAATTCTGAAGATGCTTACCGCAAAAATTCCCCCTGCAGCCCCGCGCTCCTTCAACTATCCTCTGCCAAAATCCTGGCTCCGCCTAGGTACGTCACACTACGGCTTTTAACGCCCGAAGGCACGTCTTATGTTTCTAACCCTCCAAACTTTTTATTTTCTTTATTGCTCCCGAACTACGGTTGGTCTGAATTTCCTCTGTGGAATATGTTGGCAGCCTCCCGGCCCGACCATAACAAAAACCTTTTTTCAAAAACCCCTTGGAATAGTGGTTGGACCAAATTGAGTTACTTTTTACAGCTTTGACTCTTACTTAAACATGTCTCGCGATCCGTCTAAGTTTAGTCAAAGAGGGGCATCTGTAGACACCCCAATTTGGCCTAACGATTATTTCAAGTCCCACCTTGGGGCCCATCCCGATGATGAAATGGATACAGTGATTGCTGATTGACTTCTTGACAACCTTGGGACTTTCTGTAAGAACGTTGAGCCACTTAGAGGATCCAATCCAGAGCCAAATAGCCTTTCAGACAGAAATACATTATCATAGGAGAATCCATCTGCCAGCCGTAATATTGATCTTACGGCCTTAACATCATTTCTTCACCTGAGCAACCTGTTGCATGAAAATCTCCCTGAGAGATCAATCACTTGGCCGCAAGATCTATCCTTCGGTCGCAACATCCATTACTCGGCCGCCAGATCTTTTGCTCGGCTGCCAGATCGTCCTTTTTTCCAGATTCTGGAATGTTCTGTCGATCGTTTGATCCGATCAACAAAACCCTAGCTGCCTTTTTCCGATGCATTCGGGCTACGCCAGGGGATTGCCATGAAGAGTTAGAATTGCCCTAGAACTCCACTTTGATTCACGCCACTTGATTGGCCGGAGTGAGTCACCAATTGCCTATATAAAGGGCTTTAGGGTTCGAAAATAATGACCACGAAATTCAAGTGAATTCATCCTCTCAAGCCACGAAACTCTGTCAACAAACTCTCTCAAACCCTCTCTTCAAAAGCCCTAACCTTCCGAAGGCAACCGCTAATCTGACGATCAAACCCCGAAGTTCAAAACCTAACCCTAGGGTTTTCAAAGAAACAATCAGTCAACTCCAATCAAATTCGAAGCAAACAAGCCACTGAGGGATCAAGTTGGTGAGGCCCAGGGGCCTCTGGTTTAATTTATTTACCGTCTTTGTGCTTAATCATAGCGTTTGATCATTTGCTAACTTTTCTGTCTAGTGTGAGGAAGAACATCGACCGGGGCTTCAATCCCTCGGTCGGTACATAAATCCAAGAAGATCTCTCGGCCGTGACATCCATTCACTGGCCGCGAGATCTATCTCCCCGGGACATGCTTTTTTTGCTTTGCTTTTTGTGCATGCTTTCAATTACAGTCTCGGCTCACCATTAACTGTTTAAAGGCTTAATTAAACAGACTATGTGTTTAAAATTAAATAAAACAAGTGCATGTCTTATGTTGAGCAATTATGGGCCAGCCTCATGGCTGGGCAGAGAGGGGTGCCATACACCTTCCCCTTACTGTACTTTTGGCTCCCGTACCCAGAATCTCTATCTATTTTCCTAGTTTTAATAAACTAGTTGGCGACTCTGTTTTGATGATAACCGCTATCGTGTGGCGATGTTCCTAGCCATGGAAATATCCACGATTTTGGTTTATGAAGCCAGCAACCAAATGAGCAAACAGTGATCAATCTGTATGGCGATGCCCCGCTCCCAGGGAGGTGTCTACACAAAGATAGCCACTTTTCCTTGCATTTTTTGAAGTAAAATCTTTAATTGAGTTATCGTGCTTTTAACTTATCTATGTATACTCATTTTCAATTGAGATCATAGTCAATCCACATAATTTCTCGCGTAACATAGTACTTCAAAGGTAAATTTTTTATGCGAGTTCAACTAAGAAAAAAATACTCTCTGTCGAAGCACCTGTTTTTACAATATTTTTAGCAAAAAAAAAAAAGGCATACTATATAAGGTTAAAATTAAGCAATTAATATTTACTTATGTAGACATTTTAACGTCTATATCAGTTATTGTAGTCAAAAGAAATATGAAAGCAAAATAGTTTGACCAAAACAAAAAAATATATATTACAACAAAGTTTATTTACCAAATAAATCCTTTAACTTTCAACAGTAAAGGTTACCTGAAAAAATAAAACCAAAAGAAGTAATAGTAGGAGACATATGCAAATAATAATAGTACTAAAAAAGATATGTTCTACGAAGAGACAAAGAACTAAAGAAGAATCTGTTCTTATTTAATCGACCAAACAAGTTGTTCGGCTAAATAAGCCAAGTGGCTTATTTTTTTGTCCTTATTCAAAAAAAATCGTATTTGTTAGTTTTTCGTCAATTGTTTTTGGGATTATTGATTCGTCATGACAAGAGGAATTTAAAAAGTAAATAATTACGATCGAAACTTGATTTTTTGGAATAAAGACAAAAATAAGCCAATAAGCCAATTTTTTCTTCTTTATTCAAAACAAAATTGAATTTCGATCGTAATTTTTTACCTTTTAGATTCC
Source organism: Rhododendron ferrugineum (assembly GCA_025642025.1). Lineage (NCBI taxonomy): Eukaryota > Viridiplantae > Streptophyta > Magnoliopsida > Ericales > Ericaceae > Rhododendron > Rhododendron ferrugineum. The sequence goes on along the minus strand of JAOTQK010049585.1, from coordinate 8,902 downwards.
TCTCGTCCTGACGAAGCAATAATCCCCCAAAAAATTGACTAAAAACTTACAAATGCAAAAAAAAAAATTGAATAAAGACAAAAAAAAAAAAGCCACTTGGCATATTTAACCGAACAACCTTGCCTTGTTTGGATCACAATTTGAAAAAAAAATAATCGAGCTCAAAAAATACTCATTATTCTTACTTCCAATCATTACTCTTATTTCTTTTTCCATTCATTACCCCTAACTTCAATCATTACTTCTATTTATCTCTCTATCTCTCTCCACTCATTACCCATATTTTTCAATTATTACCTTAATTTCCCTCTCCACTTATTACTAAAAAACCAAACTCAAAAATTCTCAGAAACTCATCCAAATACAGCAAATTGCCTTTCGGATTATTTACTTCCCAAAAAAAAAAAAACACACTGAAGAAGAAGGGCCCTTGTGCAGAGTAATGAAGAAAAAGAAAATGGGACTCTCCATGCGCAATTTCTTTGGAAAGACTCAACCTTTCCACTGGACCAAAGGAACTAACTATGTTTATATCTCTAACTTGAATATTTATAACATACTTTCTAGTTAAATTTTTTTTTGGTTGCCCTGTGGTGGGGTTTGCCCAAGCCCTCAGCCTTGTTAGGCTTACCCCAAGGCCGGCCCTGATCTCAGGTGCTCCTGTATGGAATGATTCGGTCCAGTCATGTGACACCACTCTGGTTCTGCCACATTGCATGACCAAATAGTAAACGACGAACTCCACACACCATATTAGTACGGCCCGGCCATGCTTCACCATGAGTGCTTACATGTGACGCGGTTCCCGGTTGAGCAGTAGCAAGGCTTTCAGTGGTTGTTGGTACAGACGTACGGGTCCAAAACTAAAACAAAAATACAATTTTTTCATTTTTTTTACAAAATTTTTTAATAAAGACGAAAAAATTGGCTTATTGGCCTTTTTTGTCTTTATTAAAAAAAAATTGAATTTCGACCGTAATTTTTTTACCTTTTAGATTCCTCCCATTATGACGAGGCAATTGTCACGCTCTCGATTTTCAAGATAAATAAATAAAGCTTTTCAGAAATAGGGTTCTCACATTACTCAAATAATACCCCAAAAGAGTTCCAGGTTCCCATTAGTTCAACTTACAAATCCAGCTTAAAGTTCAAAGAAGATTACATCTTTGGCATTCCGGCCCGAAAATAGCTTAAGTACAAAGTACGAGTAGGTTTAGTGATTAAAAACATTACAGTCAAAGAGGTTAAGAAAGTTAATTTACAAATACAACCTTTTCAAAAGAAAGTTCATTACAAAGATGACTCAGTAACTCTTGGAGCTAGCTTCCAAAACACGTTTCTTCATATCCAAGCACAGATACGATTCTTCATATTCGAGCCTGAAAATGATGATAGGTTGAGCTACACTAGCCCAGTAGAAAAATCTTCTACCAATTCTATATGCAAATATGAAGGCAAGTGTAATGGAGTAAAAGGCATGGAGAGTAAGATTCAATTGAAGGAAAAACAACCAACTCACAACTCTTTAAACGATAGCACGAATGGTCCGTTCTACGAAGACTAACAATGTCCAAGGGGACAAGTAGACAAGATGTTTGATACACCACGAGAATGTTGTAGGTGCGGTCAAAATTATCAATCCCAGACCAGAGGAGACTGTTTGACCCCCCAATTGGCGGCGGACGCGTGGCAATGGGGCCCGCGTGGAGAAGAAACCTTGGTCAAAACTACATTTGAAAAGGAATAGTTGACTACCCAATGAAAAGAGAACACGTATGCAAAATGGAAGGATGTGCCCGCGGAAAAGGAAACTACCGTGGAACCCCCACTGGCCCCGCGGGAGAACCAAATGTACCCTGAAGAGGACTCAGCAGCGGGAGACCATGGAAAGGTCCCGCGGACTGCTGAACGCTAATAATTACAAGGAAGCTACATTGAATAATCCTCAGGGTTCCATCCGGGCCAAGTGGCAGGGTGCGGAAGGAACTCCGCGGAGAGCATATGATCGCCGCGAGTCTTGACCTTGCTCCGGCGGGAATTGGAGAATTTCTTGTGGCTTGGGATGGAGGTAGCGCCACGGAAATTCGATCCCTCCCACGAAAAAGTTTCTGCGGGAGGACGAGTTTCTCCAAGGCCTGGAGGTACAGAGAGGACACGTGTTGGGGTCTTATTGGAGCGTCGTCCTGGGCCTGACTCAGGCCCAACTGCCCTATAAATACCCCAGACATTCCCAATGATTGAGGGAGCTAACTTTTCCTGGAAAGAGAGAGGGCGTGAGAACTGAATTTGAGGAAAGAGAACATTCTTCTCCAGAGAAGAGGTAACCTCACCCATTCTAATCAGGAAAAGGCCAGAGACCACTGTGGAGAACAAATGGGCGGCGCTCCCAAAGGCCGCGGGCGGCCAAAATGACGACCCTCAGTAGATCCACGCTGGGGGCAGTAATAGTCAGACAACGTCACCCCAAATCCCTTTGTCCGCACCTCACCACTAGCGCCCGGTGCTTGTAGGAGGAATCGCCGGAAACCCCGTTGAAGCTCGCGGGAAAGAAGCAGCCATTGATGGTACCAGCACACCATCCACAGGACCTTACTTTACCATGGCAGAAGTTCTGGCCCTGTTGAACCAACAGAAGGCAAGCGAAGCAAGTAGAAAAAGGGCCAGCTGTTGCTGAAGCCAGCTGTTGCTGAAGCCAGCGCCCCGTCCGCGGGGCAGTTCATCACTCTGGCGGAAATGCAGGCTCTCCTCAACAAAGAAAAGGCAAAGACAGTTCTACCCTCCCTTCCAAGCTCAGATATCCGCCCTCCATACCCTGTGACGATCCTATCGTTGCCCTATCCAGAAGGGTACGCCCCGCCAAAGTTTGTAAAATTTGATGGCAAGGAGGGTAGCGCCCAAGAACACGTGGTTGATTTCATCGAATCCCTTGGGGCCCATGCATCAGACTCTAACTTGTGTCTCTGCGAGTTTTCAAAATCTCTCACCCCCCGCACGTATACGTGGTATGTCAACTTGGAGTCATACTCGATCGCCACTTGGGAGGAAATGGTGAACAACTTTTACGCCAAATTCTTCCAAGTACGCGAGAAGGTGACGGTGATTAGTTTGACAAAAGAAGTACAGATGAGCGGCGAGGACATGGTGGACTATATCAACCGATTCCAGGATCGCACGGTTGATTGCATCGAGTCCATTAAGGAGGCCCAACTCGTTGAAATTTGCATTGGGGACATGATGGATGACTTCAAGATGTTGCTCATTAATTTGAAGTTGGGAACTTTCTCTGCCTATTAAAGTCCGCATACAACATTCGCCACGTGGTGAAGCCAGCTAGGAAATATAGTTGGAAAGGAAAAACTGCGAGCGCCACTGTCGCCGTTGATGATGCGCCGCAAGAACAACAACCCGCTGGCGGAAGGAAGCGAAGGGAGCGCGAGCCCAGGCTAGCGCCAGATTACCCTTACAGCATGGATGAAGTACGAGCTTTGGTGAACACCTGGGTGGCTGATGGAGAGCTGGAGCTCCCCCCGGTGGAGTATGAGCCAATGCGGGAAGATCGCGAGCACCCGCGGTATTGCATGTACCATAGACATACGAAGCACCCAACCAGTGATTGCTGGTCACTAAAGAGGTTATTCAAGAGAAAGCAGAATGCCAATGAGCTACGGATAAGGCAGCATGACATCTGCGTAGAGCCCTACCCAGCGCACGGGAACCACAACGAAGAGGTGAACATGGCGGAATGTTACCCGTTCATGTTTGAAGACGAAGAAGATGCAGACAGTCGCCACTATCTAGAAGAAGAGGAAGAGGAAGCATGGGCCTTTATGGTCTCTTGCTACGAAATCACTGAAGAATTCAAAGACGGTGCGGCCCCCGCGGTCACACCTGATCGCAACGCTTCGGTCAAGACATTGCAAAATAGTACAAAGTTTCGCGCGTTCTTTGATGGTTTCGGTTTCACACCCGCAACAAGGCTGGAAATCACCAAGGTGATTATCAGTATCGCGGAGGTCCACCAAGAATCATGCATGTCCTATGGAAGGGTCTGTTCCGCAGACAATTCGCGACGAATCCAACTCCGTAACTTTCTCGGACGCGGATCGAAGGGTGTCGTACCCTCATAACCGTTCGATATATGTCACATCCCGCTTCAACGGGATGGAGTTGAAGAGAACCTTTCTCGACGGTGGGGCCTCCATAAATCTCATGCCCCTGTCAACATTCAAGAAGTTTGGAATCCAAGACAATCGGATAGTGGAGTTACCAATCACTATCATGGGATTCGGAGGAGACTGAAAGGAGTCCCTAGGATACATTGTAGTGGATCTAGAGGTGGGGGCAATCAGCTCGGCTACTAAGTTCCCCCTTATCAATGCGGATCTGAACTATCAGATCATTCTCGGCCGGAGTTGGATGCACAAGTATGCGGTTGTGCCATCTAGTTATCATCAATGCCTGAAGGGAGTTTGGGCAAGAAATAAGGTTACCATCCGCGCATCAAAAACCCCATTTGATACTCACGAGGCACATCTTTCAGACACGGTTTACTTCTCGGAGCTAGGCAAATTATCTCAAGCGATCACCGCCAGGTCACATGGTGTGAAGATCCCAAAGTGGGAAGACATCAAAGACGAGAAACAGGAGACGCGAGAAAGAGACACATCCGCGGCAGAGGCTGCAGCCCCCAGAAAGATCACCAAGACAAAGGAAGGGGGCAAGACGGTGTACTACTTATGACGGTCCATCGGGATAGCGGCTGATCATGAAACCGCTGGCCCCGGCGAAACATGTGCCGCGGTAGAGGAAGAGATAATCCAGAAGCCAGAACCCGCCCCGGAATGTATGCAAGATGAGCCCAAGCTGCAGTAGGAGGCGTTGGCAGAGATTGACTTAAGCGGCAGAGTGGGCCCGAGAAAACCAGTATTCATAAGCAAAGAGTTGGATACCGAATTCTGTGAGAAGTTAGTTGCCTTGCTGCGTGACAATTCAGATGTCTTTGCATGGCACTATGAGGAAATGTCAGGCTTGGACCCAGGGCTGGTAGCACATCATTTGGACGTCTTCCCCAACTCAAAGCCAGCAAAGCAGTCCCAGTGGAAGTATCACCCCGATTTGGAGGGGCAGATCAAGGAGGAAGTAGAAAAGCTAAAGAAAGTGGGCTTTATCCGCCCAATCCACTATCTTGAATGGTTAGCAAACATCGTCCCTGTTAAGAAAAAGATTGGCCAAATCAGAGTATGTGTCGACTTCCACGACCTTAACAAGGCGTGCCCAAAAGATGAATTTCCGCTCCCTCACATCGATACATTGGTGGATGCCACCTCGGGCCACCAGATGTTTTCCTTCATCTGATAAAGATGGCCCTGGAAGACGCAGAGAAGACGGCCTTCCAGACCCCGCTATGAAATTTCTACTACATTGTGATGCCTTTAGGTCTAAAAAATGCAGGAGCAACATATCAGCGGGTTATGACAGCAATCTTTCACGACCTAATGCACAAAATAATTGAAGATTACGTGGACAATTTAGTGGTGAAGTCGATGAAGCAGAAGAACCACCTCGCGGACTTAGCCACCGTGTTTGACAGATGCCGGAAATTCAACCTCAAGATGAACCCTCTCAAGTGCGCGTTCGGTGTGACTGTCGAAAAATTCCTGGGATTCCATGTACATTGACACGACATCAACGCGGATGGAGCCAAGATCAAGTCTATCGCCGAAATGCCCCCGCCCCACTCCCAGAAGACGCTCAAACGATTCTTGGGGAAGGTTTCTTACCTACGGTGTTTCATCCCCGCACTGGCAAAAATTGCGGCACCGTTCGTGGACCTATTGAAGGGCAATGCAAGATTTGAATGGAAGTAGGAGCATCAACAAGCTTTCGAGTGAGTCAAGGTAGCTTTGACTTCTTCTCAAACGATGGTGGCTCCAGTCGCTGGAAAACTGTTGACTCTCTACCTGACCTCCACCCCGAGATCTTTGGGGCCCTGCAGGTGCAAGAAGTAGATGGGACGGAGCGCCCAGTCTACTACATTAGCAGGAAGGTTCAGGGAGCGGAAGAGAGGTACACGGCCATCGAGTGGAAATATTTAGCCCTCGTTTTTACCGCGCAGAAACTCAGACACTACTTCATGTCCTTTCCCATACAGATAATCACTAAATGCGATCTAGTGAGTCACCTCTTATCCCGCCCTACGCTCACGGGTCGGGTCGCCCGATGGTTGTTAGCACTTGCAGAGTTCGAGATTTCATGCGCCACTCCAAAAGCTATCAAGTGCCAAGCCCTTGCGGACCTCTTAGCCCAATTTCCGAGTGGCCAGTGCGAACCACTCAAAGAATCTTTGCCCAGAGTTGGTTTCGAAGCTCTCGCGGCCAGCGCAGACAATGCGTACTGGACGCTCAGCTTCGATGGGGCCGCAGGAAGTGGATCAGGAGGCGCGGGAATAGTGCTGCAGAATGAGGAAGGAGAGAAATGTCACTTGGCTTACAAACTAAGCTTCCCCTGCTCTAATAATGAGGCGGAGTACGAGGCGTTGATCTTGGGTCTCTTAGCAGCAAAAGAAAGAGGGATCAAACACTTGAAGATAGTGGGGGATTCAAAGCTAATAGTCTTGCAAACAGAAGGAATCTATGCATTGAAGGAACCAACATTGGCACCGTATCGAACGACGGTCCAGAAGCTGATGAAATTTTTCAAGAGCGTTAGCATCATCCATAGGCCCAGATCAAAAAATCGATTTCTAGACGCCCTTGCATCGCTGGGGGCAAGGACAGAATTTGAAGAAGAAATGGCTTGCATAGAAATTGTGAAGATGTTTGAGCCGTCTATTGTAGAAGACTTTTCTGAGCCAACCGAGGACTGGCACGGAGCTATCAAAATACAGCTAACCACTGGCGTGGGACACTTGTCCACCACAGAGCTTTCATGTTTTGTGATCTTGCATGGGGAGCTATATCACCGCGCCCCGTAGGGATGGCTCGCGTTGTGCATCGATTTGAAAGAGGCAAGGGAAATGCTAAATCAGATCCACGATGACTGCTGCGCGGACAACAAGATAGCTCTGTACAGAAGACTTCAGAGGCAGGCATACTACTGGCCTAGTATGAAGAAAAATGCTGACTTGATTACAAAGAACTGCACATGGTGCTCCTTATACGCAGTCAGGTCGGAATGCCTAATGGTGGGTATCAGTGATCAGGAGACAGATTGGAGGCAAGTCTACATTGACTATCTACGGGAAGGATCCCTTCCTATGGAGCTGACCGAGGCCGCGAGAGTCGTCCGTGGAGCGGGATGTTTTTTCCTTGAGAAGGGATGCCTATTCGGAAGGACCCTTGATGGGACGCAGCAGAGATGCGTGGACAAGGAAGAAACGGAAGAGGTTTTGAGAAGGACCCACGGAACTGAACATCAAGGGTGGAGAAAGCTCCATGAATAGTTAATTCATCTAGGGTATTTCTGGCCTACCTTGGAGAGCGACTCCAAGCGGCATGTCCAAAGGTGTCAAGCATTCCAGAAGTTTGGCAATTTGATCCATGGGCCATGGACTTGGTTGGGCCAATCAGGCCGGCCTCAAGAAAAAACAGATGGATCCTAGCGGCCACGAAAGTTTGCACAAAGTGCGTTGAAGCGGCCCCGCTGAAGAGAGCTACCGGGGACACGGGACTCCGTTTATCAATTATCAAGTGAAAGCCTCCTCAATGAATACATAGTTGATCACCAGACCTCTAGTGCCTACTACCCACAAGGCAATGGACAGGCTGAAGCGACGAACAAGTCCCTGATACGAATCCTGAGCAAGCTGCTGGATGAGTGCAGCGGTACTTGGGCGGATCATTTGCCGATAGCCCTTTGGGCATATCAGACCTCAAAGAGAAAATCTACTCGCGTTAGCCCCTTCAGTTTGGTATATGGAGCCAGAAACAGTCTTGCCAGCGAAATTGAGTGTTCCTTCCGCTCGAATGATACTCGCAATGGAGAATTCCGCGGAAGGACGAAAAGCAGACTTAGAAGCCTTGGAAGAAAGAAGGGTTGCTGCGGCCCTCGCTCATGAAAAGTACTGGGAGTTCGTGGCACGCTACTACAACAAAGGTGTGGTGCCACAGGTGTTCAAGATTGGGGACTTGGCTAGGAAGCGACTACGGCGGTAATGAGAGACTTGAAGACTCCAAAATTCACACCCAAGTGGGAAGGGCCCTACAAGGTAGTCAGCGCTTTAGAAAGCGGTTACTACCACCTGACCCACGTAGAAGATGGTTTCCGGACAGGGGCGGTCAATTCCAAGTACATCAAGAAGTTTTACCCGTGAGAGGAGCAATCGAAATTTTTGTTCGACGTTCAAAGTTTCTCTTTTTCTTTTCATTTAATGATGTTTCAAAGTTTAATGAAAATCGGTGTCATTCCATGGGACACCTCGGGATTTTGTAAGATTGAATTATCAGGCTTTTTGAGAACTTTCAATGAAATGCCAAGATTATCCTGCTCCTGTTCTGTCTATTTGATTTATGGTCACGCGGAGAGAACATCTCCGCGGTCCTCCCATCTTGTAATTATCAATTAAGACTTAACGGTTATCATTAAGAGATAATGTTAAGTCGCGAGTGGTTAGAACATGACCCACGTAATTCAGACTTAACGGTTGTCATTCAGAGATAATGTTAAGTCGCGAGCGGCCAGAACATGGCCCGCGGATTGAAAGCCAGCGATTACTAAAACATTCACTACGCCAAATTTTGCCTTTAACGGCATGAAAAAACTGCCGGTAAAAGCCCGAAAACTGCCGGTAATACTATTAGCGGCAGTAATAACGTCAGAATGATACCGCCGGCAAAACAACTGTCGGGAATACAAAAGCGGCATTAAAATACCGCCGGTAATACAAAAACGGCAGTAATTAACC
>JAOTQK010049579.1:0-14631 GCA_025642025.1 Rhododendron ferrugineum | reverse complement strand
TATTTTCAGCTTTGAGGTGTCCGACCCTTGGATATGTACCCGCACCCGATTCCCGTACCCGAGTCCGAGCAACATAGGTCCTCCCCTACCACTTTGAGCCATTACAACACCCAAATTCAACTCTAAACAATCAAATCACCCAACAAAATCAACCAAAAATATTCAACACAACTACTACACCAGTGAACCCAGTCCGGTACCCAGTCAATCTAGTGGGTCAACAACGATTTAACTCAACCACAAAACTTAGAAATCAACAATAAGAGAAAAATCAACCCAGAAATCATCAACCATACAACCAAACTCGGCAGAACAATTCGAAAATCAAATTGAAATCCCAAAAACAAGGTTGAAACTCACACATCAAGTCAAAATGGCTGAGGTTACAACTCGAAAACGACCAGAAATCGACAAATGGAGTCTGCTACAGTGATTTCGAGACTGCTACATTCATTTCGACGTGTGGCTACAGTGATTTCAAGCCTGCTACAGTGATTTTGAGTCAAATCCGTGGGTTTTCAAGCTTGAACAACTCGCATCGAACTCGTTTTGGGTTGTAAACACAGATTCGACCAGGTACCAGTTGTTTAGGGCTTGAATCAACACCTGTAGGTTTTGATTTAGGGTTGTTCGAACAACTTCCAAGCATATCTAAATGGGGTTGGGGTTTGCGATGATGATTGGGCTCGATCGAAGTTTCAACAGCGATAGCTGAAGTTGAATCTGGATCGCCAAAACGCAGATCTAGTTTCTGGTGGCTCCGGCAAGATTTTAGGCTACTTTTAGGGTTCTGGCGAGGTGTTTTCCGGCAAGGGTAGGATTCCGGCGAGAGGTTGGGATCGAGCCTAGATGTTCTGATTCCAAATGATGCAATCAAAATATCAAAGGGGAATCAAAGATTCAAAGAAATGAGCAAAATCCCATTCAAGGAGATAAACCCCAAAGGGTAGAGAGAGAAACTATGTCTCAATCATTATATTCAATATTCTTAATAATCAAAAGCTAACAAATGAAAGACCAACTCACCTATTTATAGACTCAAGACTCTACTAACCCGAAAGACACTAAAATGACATAAGCACCCTTAATTGTACTGCATCATATAAGGTTGCAAATTATGTTAATTCCCAACTCTGCAATCTCTTTTCTCCTTATGCAGATTGCTGGCAGTGATGTTGAATTTGGAATTTCCTTTTCCTCGACCAATGAGGTGAGTACAAGCACCGAGTGACATTCTATGTGCTAAGAGCTCCTGTAATAGCATGTCATATATGCATTCTGTCACTTTCAATTAGCAGTCCCAGATTCCTTCTTACATTAGTTACAGTCAAATTAGTGACATGTATAGGGTTGCACATTTTTCTGTTAAACAAGAATTCAGCAGGATAATCATTAACAAGGTATGGTACCCAAGTTCGTCAAACAAACTCTTAATGTGCTTCAGCTTGAACATATGCCCAAAGAAGCAGGTACACTCCTCACATTTTAAAAGACTCCAGATAATTCAAAAAAATGCTTCAGGTTGGGACTAAAAAGTAATCTAGGGGCAGCTCTTTAACCGTGGCAAAAACTTTTCAGGCATCTAAATGTACTATATTTCTCTCTAGCTAAATGTTATGCACAAGGCATAGGAGATCTTAAACCCACCCCTTTTCCCTTAGTTCTTTCCACCTACCTTTGGACCAACAATGGAAAACATTTGCAATTTTCTAGGGAAAACCCTAGCCAACATAGCATGACCAGGTGCAAGGTCTGTAACTCTCTCACCCTGCTGCAATGTATGAAAGCAGTCCCTCTGTTTTCACATGCAACGTCAACTGACCACACGTGTCCTTTTGTAAAAACAGTAAGAATCTTGTCATGGGATACACATCAACAAAATTGGCCACCTTGGTAGGGTCCATGATGTACTAGTCTCTTTTTCGGGGGGAAAGCAACTCTTCTTTACTTCCTCAAGGCCCTGTAAAAGACTTCACCAACAACCCTGTTGTAGATTTAGCTCAGTTAGTAGAACCCAACTTCATTAAAGTGTGGTACCGTCTCTAGCACTTCCCCAATACCATGGTGGTGTAAAATTTAATCATTTCCAACCCCTTACATGAGATAGTTGCATCACAAAATTCAGTCGAAACCTCTTGAATGCATTTCCATTCCAAGCTCCTCTTCCATGTGGCATTTCAACCTGTAACAGGATAACACACATCAAGAATAGGGGTTAAATTGAAAATGAAACAGTGGAGCTAGTTCATGTATGGTCAGTGATTTGCTTCTAAACTAAAAGTCTTACATTAAGACTGTATTTGCTTTGAAGATACAAATAATAAAAGTTGCTCCTCTCTCAAATAGCTTAAGCTTTTAGGAGAGTTGGTGGTGAACAATCTAATATGGTAATAGATCCTGTGTTCGAACCTCATTGCCTACATATAGATTAAAATGTTTACACGTGTTTAGTCCACTTATGAAGGAGAGTATGGTTACACGTGAGGGGACGCACTGGAGATATAAATAATAAAGTTACTCCTCTCTCTAATAGCTTCAGTTTTTAGGTAAGTTGGTGGTTAACAATTTAATATGTAATGCTTCCAACATTCCCTGCCATGTATGAATGAACTCTCAACATTATTTTTGAGGTTATTTTTGGGGCCATTTTATCAGAGTTATGAACTGGAGTCATAGTTTGACCATTTTTGTGTGAACTTTCTATAGGCTATTGCAGACTTGTGTTTTGCAAGAGAGGAGATTGAAAAACTAAGAGAGGAAGCACAAGCTAATAAGGACCACATGCTGCAGGTATGTACCTTGTATGAGATACGATTTGTTTTGTTATGCATTACACAGTTTATGTGCTGAAACGTTATTCTCCAGTACAAGAGCATAGCCCAAGTAAATGAGGCTGCATTGAAACAGATGGAGCTTGCTCATGAAAACTTTAAAATTGAGGTATTTCTGATCTGACTTTTTTCTTTGTACTTTAAGACTTCATGTTTTTACATACGGAATTGTTTACTTTAGAATCTGCATAAAAGTTTGCTTCCTTCAAAATATTTATTAGGCGGACAAAGTGAGGATGTCTCTTGAAGCTGAACTTTTATCCATCAGAGAGCGGGTTAATGAACTCGAAAGTGAACTTAGTTTCAAGTTCAAAGAAGCCGCATCTTCAGCTGCAGAGAAAGAAGCAGCTCTTGCTTCTGCTTTGTCAGAAACTGACAGACTAAAACAAGAAATTTCTGTTAAGATGTGAGTTTTTCTGTTCTTTTGCGACTTGTCATCTGATTGTACTTTTTTATGTTTGTTCTTAGTTTCTTTCTTCACATGTAGGTCCCAAATTGCAACAATGGATATCCAAATTTGCTGTTTGAAGGAAGATTTAGGGAAGGAGCATCAGAGATGGCGTGATGCTCGCACTAATTATGAAAGACAGGTTTCTCTTGAAGTGTTAACTTATACTGATTCCTAGTGCAGTAATAAATTTGTGATGCTATCGTACACGGTTCGTTGTGCCTGATGTGTGTTTGTGTAGTGTAGCATAGTTATATAGTTATATTTTTTACTGCCTCTGTCGCTGATTGTGTGCATTGTTCCATTTTTGGATGCCCCTTAATGTTAGTCCATTTTGAAAAGTCTAATATCAGAATTTAGTATGGTTCCCTCTTTGCTCCTCTTTTCACACTAGAGTTAAACCGCTTGAAGGAGTTCAATAAATAATTGAAGTTAAGTTTTGAAAAGTTAAAGTTTTTAGCGCTTCCATTTTATTTTCTTAGAAGGTTGGGTTCCTGAAAATGTACCGACAGAAAACGGAAGGAGGAGGAGTATTAGTTATAGAGTTGTGTGTTCTTGTTTATACTTCTAAGTTCAATTCGTTTTCATCTCAGTTCCCGAGATTTCTTGTTCTCTTTAAGTGTAAAAAACTAGAGTGCTTATTGGCACTGGAGAGTATTAGAAATTTACCTTCTTCCCACACTTTGTTCTCTTAAGCTCCAGCTCTCTCTCTTTTTTCTCGCCCCAAGGCATGTTCTCTCTTGATAGAAGTATGGCTGGCAGTTAGCAAATGTTTCTTATATGATTTATGATGTTTCTTAAGGGACCGAAAAAAATTGAGCGAGCTGGAGCTTCGTCTTGATTTATTCAAGGAAAAACAACGTTGAATCATTGCTTTAGCAATCAAGACACATGGTAATATAATCAAAAGTTCATGGTACCATCTAGTTGCCATGACAACCTAGGGAACGAAGTATAGTTTGATGCACAATAATGGTACTTGTGCTTCATTGCTGTCTATGGGTGCCCTAATTGTTCAGATCTGCCACCATGAGTTTGGTTGCTGGGGGTCTTTCTAAATAGATATTTTATTTTGTATTATTGGCTAAAGCATAAATGCTGTTTTGTTTGAGGTTTTTCATGCTTCTATTTCTTATTTCTTATTGCTGAGTTATAAAGTCTCTGTTTAATGTTCGGTCAACTTTTCACTTCTTCGGGGATTAGCCAAGTATTGCAGACATCATCAAATGTAAGCTCATTTCGTGTTTCTATATTTTAAACTATTTGCTTTGGAGGCATATGCTTCAGTAGTCTCGTAAAGACAAGTGGAAAGAGTAATCAATAAATATTTGCTAGAATTTTTTTTTGCCCTTTTATTGTTGGGAATCTTTTAACTTCTTTTTGGCATGATTTACTGAAAGCCTTTAGTGCTCTCTCTCTCCCCCTCCCACACTCTTATTCGCTGAATTGCTGTGCCTTTGTGCGCATCATTGGTTGTAGCCCTACTTCTACTATGATTTCAATATACATTGTGGAAGTTGTATACATGTTTATAGGAATCTTGAGCTGATGGATGGGCCAGATTAGCTGCCCATCAGAGTTGAAAGACTTGATTGACAGTTCTATGTAAAAGGCTAGTTTATCTATCTACCTAGTTACCCTTGCGTTAGAAGATTCCCAGATCAAGTACATGTGGCAGTACTCAAGAATGATGCAACTCTTTTCTTCAAAGGCTGGAGAAAATAGTGGGGAAATCAATATTCAGCTTCATTAAGTGTTTGCCAACCTAGATTTTTAATAACATCTCTGCACAAGTATATTGGCCGTGGTGATGTTTATTCCTGCTTTTTCAGTTTTTTTTTTTTTCAATTTACACAGGTTATACTACAATCAGAGACAATTCAAGAGCTGACAAAAACATCAGAAGCTTTGGCTTTGTTGCAGGAGGAGGCAGCTGAGTTACGTAAATTGGCTGATGCACTAAAAACAGAAAATGTGAGGCCTTTATTTGCATTCCTTATTTCTAGTTTCATCTTGCTAGCCCAGATGGTCGTGATATTGGATAAATGTTTTTAATTAGGTTCAAAAGTTTGTGAGTTTGTCCTCTTGGCATTATATTGGTTAAGTGGTTCTGTGATCTTTTGTTTTATTTTCTTTCTAAAGTGGTTTTCTTGGTCTCGTGTGTGAATATATACGTTCATAGATGATATATGGGGATCAAGATAAAACAGAAAGAATTAAGAAATGAAGGATTGTTCGTAAGTTAAATCAACAGTCGAATGATAGCCAAGGCTTGAACATCCGTTGGAGGCTGGGCCGATGGCAGCTGTACTTGGGTCTTTTTTTCGCCCGAGCCTACAAGTAACGTGATTCAAGCATCATCTGTGGTTGACCAAGCTAAGTTCAATCACCTCAGATAGGTTCATCTCGTCTGCAAACCTAGTCACCCATGGCTGCTTGGAAGAATGTCACCCTAAAAAGCAGTTTTAAGAATCAGTCCCAAGTTTGGTAATTGTGTTCATGATCAGATTTTCCCCTAACCGGACATTGGCAAGGACTGGAGGGAGCCTCGGCATGGGGACCGACTGTCCTTTCACAAGGATCATATTTAGTTGTGGTTCAGAGGGTGGTCTTTCAGGTGAACAGCTTTATCTGATCAAAGCTGAGAACAAGGGTCCTTGTTCTATCCAGAAGTGAAGGACCGCAGAGGAGAAATCTGAGTCACCTGAACACTAGGAGATGAAAGCAGAGGGTCACCCAATGGATGGACATCATCCAAGAGGAGGGATGATGTGGGGAGAACCATGCGAAGAGCTCTTGAGGTGACACTCAACAGCCTACAAAAACATAAACCACTTGAACAGGATAGCAAGGGGAAAGTGAATGGAAATGTTCCAAGGTGGACAATGAAGGGATTGCTCTATAGCGTTCAGCTAAGAATAACTTATTTTCTTTTTAGTCCCTTGACAGGTATTTTTTTGGAAGTTGGAAATGTTAACACCACCTTCGTTCTTTTATCTCAATTCTTTGCTTGAACTTGTTTGTAGCAAACGGTAAAATTTTTTCTGCACCTAATGATATGTTTTTGTTGATTAGTTAGTTGATGAAAAGGATTCATGTAGCCGATCCCAAGTGATTGGGACATAAGACTTGGTTTGGTTTGGTTTAGTTTGTTGATGAGATAGATAGCCATCAATTAATTATGTTGCATTAGTTTTTATCGCATGTTGTGTTGTTTTCATTCCTGCTGTTGGTGTAGTTTTTTTACTTCTTTGTTCTTTGTGGGTCCAAATCATATACTGATAAAAGTTATATTTTCTTTCAATGGTTCTCAAAATGCTAACTGTGAATGTATGTATGTTCCCTAAAAAAGAATGCTGTTAATTTCATGAGATGACCAATTTTTAAAATCTCATTGCCTTTATGTTCTGATTTAATAGTTTCACCAAATTTTCACAGAACGAAATAAAGAGCAGGTGGGAGGAACAGAAGTCAATGCTAGAAGAATCAAAGAATGAAGCTGAGAAGAAGTACATTGAGATTAATGAACAGGTCATTGATTCGTATTTTAATGAATATATGCTGATGATTGTCGATAGATCACATTTTATGCACATTGGAGTATTCACGATATATGTGTATACTAGTGCAGGCGTAAATAGTTAGTAGGACCCTTAAATCAGGTAAATGAGCATGAAAATAATATCAATTACCATATTTCTAGTGCTGGAAGTTGTACGAGAGCAATACATTTATAAATCAAATAAATTAGGCAGTGGGTGGCTCAGAGACGGAGGGCATGATAATCCCACGTTTTATTGTTTTGTGGCATGACAACTACTTCTTGTTTGTTTTGTCCGTAGTTGCGCGCAGTGAGAGCGGGTATGGGAGCGGATACGGGAGCAAGTACGGGTGCGGGAGCGGTCGAATATAGAAGCTCCCAAGGTTGGGGGCATGAAAGGAACATGTACATACAATTTTAAATTTATGTAGCATAGAATATACACTTAAAAGTGCAATCATTTTAGGGAGTAAAAACATGGGATATTGTTACAATATGTGCTTTTCTTTTCAAGATATCATGACTATATGAGTTAAATCGAAGACTAATTTATAAAGCCAAGTGATAAATCCCTCCTTTTTTACATAAAGATCATACAAAAGCTCCCATCTTCGTAAGAAACGTGCACCATCTCAATGGGAGCGGGCTCCTGTCAAGCTCCTTAGTCGGGAGCGCAGGAGCGCGCTCCTAAGGTGGGAGCAACACCACTTTAGGAGCTCCCTGTTAAGTTACCAGTAGTCCCAAAAGCTTAAGCTGTTAGAAAATGGGTCCAACAATGTATATCAAGCTATTTAACACTCCCTGCTACTAAGGTTTTGTCCCTTGCAAGTTGCATCACCCAAAGTTCATTCCTGTCCTTTAAATTGGGTCCATGTTAGACAACCTTTTCCTCGATAATTTTGGTAGTATCTTTCTACCACTATTTTCAATTTTTGTGTGTATTGCACTGATCTAAGATTTGTTGATGTCATGCTACATATTATGAAATGTGTAACTTTGTTAAAATTGTCTTACTTAAAACCCAGTTCCCACACTTTTTATGATTTTTTGTCCTTAAGTTAACTGGCTTAAAGGTGGCGACCTGTTCAAAACTATACAGGAAGAGGAATGTCAATAAGCTCTACCAAAGAGTCAATCTTCACTTTTTTAAAATTAATTATTATAAAGAGAGCATACATTTTGAAGTTGATAAGACTTGCCCTTGTTTGACTTAGAATGAGTCTTCTAGACCCCGAGACATTGGCTTCCGCCAACAGTGAACTTGTCTCTTGACCAAATAAAACATGCAAACGATCCTTTCAAGCTATTATTGGAATTTCAATCCCTTCAAAAGATCTTCCATTCCCCTAGAATTGAAATGCCCAAAGTTATTATGTTGCTAGCCTCGAAGACCTAGTCAGGCAACAATGAATCAAGCAGTTAAAGATTTCAATGTCTCACTTAAGCGTGACCTACTCCACCCCAAAAACGAAACATAAAGCCTTTGTTAGGTTGTCAGTTTTGAAATAAGTTTTTGAGATAAAAATGCTTTATAGGTTTGCAATTTTTTCGTCTTTAGTCAATTTCCTTAACATTTTAACAAACTTTTTGAATAAAGGTATGTTATATACGTCTAAAACATTAAAAAAATTGATAAAAATATCGCGAAAGACAAAAAAAAACGAAAGACGAAGCAATCTTTTGGAGATAAGATTTTTTTAGGGGAGAAAAGAACAAAGTGAATGTTTCACGGTTAAATAGCCACCGAGCAGTGAAGGGGTAGGTGGTTTACGAATTCCTAAGAACCATGGACATGGATAGAGATACAGATTCGGATACGAGATACGGCAATTCTAAACAAATGGGGACATGAACACAACTGGGGACACGGTAAAAATGAAATATAAAGGCAATGTATAATATATCAGTGTGTGCGTATCACTTGTTGCTATGTATACATAGAACTCAAAACCTTTGAACATTGGGGAGGGCGGTATTAGTTTGTACCCCTCTCCGGATTATCCCACCCTTGCCAAACACTATATAACTTATCCCAAGATTCATACAATTGCATCCATGATCCCGTAGACCCCATCTGTATCCCCGTCCTTAATCCCATCTTTTCCAATCCTCCCTACAAATAAGCCGACAATGTAACATGCCCATTGGGTGCTTGGGGGTATGGGTGGTTGCACGCTCCAGGTGTTGTCATGAGAATGTCGCATGGGGGATAGTGCGAAGGGAAGTCCCTCAATGCCTAGGTACTAGTCCCTTTTGGTTTTGCAGCGATGCAACTTTGAACTGGCGTGCGGGGTTTGCAAGAGCCAAAAATGAGTGGAAAGACAAGGAGGTTTTGTTTTAGGGTGATTAGGGCTGGTACGTGTGGTTGGTGCGGTGATAGGGGTGATAAAAGGGCAGAGGGAGCAGGTGATGATGGGGTTGGGAGGTGGTGACGGGAGGTATCGGGGTAGGAGGTGGCATTGGCGTGCTCTTGGATGGAGCTCTTGGTTTTCATGGTGCTTGGAAATATCATGGTGCAGAGAGAGAGAGAGAGAGAGATTCATGGTGCTTGGAGAGTCATTCATTCATATTTCCTGTGATGAATATGAAGCAAGTTTTTTTGTTTATGCTACCTACTTTCCTCTATTTGAATAGGTTGTCATGTAGAGCTTTCCTACATACCAAAATTCTGCGGGGAAATTTCAAAATGACACCTGAACTTTGCACCAAATGTTATAGAGACACCTGGACTTAAGTTTATTTCAATTAAACACCTGTACTAACAAAATTCCCAAATTTAGACCCCGTCGTTATACTCCGTCCAAAAAATTACTGACACGACATTTCTTACCCGTTTAAGTGGCCCCATTGCACATGTTTCCAACAGGGAACGATGCACCCAAGCCAAACCCCTCACTTTACCTAACGTTTTGGAGGGAAAATGACCTTAACCTAATTGATTTCCCTCTATTTCTCTCTCTAGAAGTCTGCTATTGTTCCACCATCTCCCTCAAAAGTGATGAGTTTCTCTTGGGTGCATCGTCTCCTATTGGAAACATGTGCAATGGGGCAACTTAAACGGGTTGGAGATGGCATGTCAGCAATTTTTGGGACGGAGTATAACGACGGGGGTCTAAATTTGGGAATTATGTTAGTACAGGTGTTTAATTGAAATAAATTTAAGTTCAGGTGTCTCTGTGACATTTGGTGCAAAGTTCAGGTGCCATTTTGAAATTTTTCCAAATTCTGCTGTTGAGCTTGTTACATTCTTTTCTTTGTTGGCATGGACCAGTTCATGCCTTGGTGCTCTTTGCGTACTACATTAATAATGCTTCTTTGTTGTTACTTATTATTGGCTTTTTCTCTTCTCCCTAAACAACCCTCAGAACAAGATACTCCACAGTAGAGTTGAGGCTTTGCACATTAAATTAGCTGAGAAGGACTGTCATTCTGCTGGGATATCCTCTGGAAGCACCAGTCTAGATCCATTACATGATGCTGGTGCAGGGTTACAAAATGTGGTAAATTATCTGCGGCGGTCAAAGGAAATTGTATGTGTTTCTCACCTTCAAAGTTTTTCTTTCTTTATCTATTCAGTTTTGACTTGTGTAACGTTCTAATTTAACTGCAACTTTTGCAGGCAGAAACAGAGATTTCTTTGTTAAAACAAGAAAAGCTTCGCTTGCAGTCACAGGTAGTTAAACTTGACAAAAGTCTCTTGAGTAAATTGTTTTGTATAGCTTCTCTCTCTCTCTGATTTTCCTGCTGTGGTGAGGTATTATTTGGCAGATAGTTTAACTTCTTTTAACAGTTAAAGTTTGTCTTTGAATACGAACTTTCCAGTAAGGTGAAGATGTATATGCTGCAATTATTGTGGTGTGGCTATTTTGATGAAATTTAGAGTACATACTAGCTGATTCCTTCATCTTCACAATTTCAAAATATAATGTAGTTGATTTACCTTTTATATTTTTTCTTTTATATCGTTATTTTTTTATAAGAAATTCTTTTAACTTTATGCAAGTGGTTTGGGTACCGTAATTATTATCACTCATTATTTAATGTCGCTTAACTCCATTTCCCTAAAGATGCTAATTTGTCTATCACTGTTTTCTGCATTGGCAGACATTTCTCTACATGCAATTCATAATGCTAATTGATTTGTATTATCTATTGGGGGCTTTGGGGCTTGTTCTGCTTGGAACCTTCTCATTAGAATGTCACTACATCACTTCACAGACTTGACATTGTATTGATCTTCCACGTGGTTGGTCATGTGGTAGGTAATTTTAGCTTTCTTTGTAGGCCATTCAGTTGACACACTCCTTTTATACTAAAGGATATGTGTGCGGGTGTATCTCATAGTCAGGGATAGTTGGTAGTAATTTGGGGAAGCCCAAGAAAGAATTAGTGGCGTCCTATAATACAACAACCTCTTGTTCTAAAAACTTCTGTTCAGGGGTTCTGTGTGATGCATGTAGGTCATGAGAAGTTTTTCATATTTAGTTTCAGTATATCTATGCAATATCTGTTAATTTTTATTGCTTTTGGACTTCTGCCAAATTGCAAGTTCCAGACCAGGCCTGATCTTTGTAGTTAGCATCTTTTCGCTCTCTCTCTCTCTCTCTCTCTTCCTCGCTACACACACAAACATGTTGCCAAGTGGGAATCTCGCATATAACTGGGGATCTTGTGCATGACAGTAGTGTCTTCACTATGGATAGTGGTAGAACTCCATGTACTAGTCATCGGACCATTGGGGACTTAACATAGATGCTTTAGTGGGATTGTAAGGTTCATTTCCTGCAACTCTTGTGGTGGAAGTGGCGGGGGTGCATTTGGAGGAATTTTACTTTTCACTTTTGTCAAATGCACATTTGAAAATGTTACCTATTTTGCTTTGAGCTAATTATATGCGTTCTTTCCCTCGCTTTACCACTTAGACCAAGTTATTTTTGGGTTATGTTCACTAGCAATTGCTGACCATCCCATTGGTGCTAGCAATTGGGACCCCATGTGTTTGTTTTTAAAATTTCCCCTTTATTCCCTCTTGACCTTAGTTCAGAACCAAAGAAATACGGAATGTGGCCAATATGCTTACTGGCTACAGGTATATTACAATGCTCTTTGTTCATGAGGCAACTGATTTTATATTTGCATGTTAAAGCTTGCTATTTGTGTCTCTGTCTTTGTGTATGATACTTGTTAGTAGCAGTTGATATGCTCTGTTCTCTGGCATTTGGATGTGGTTGAGCTATCAGGGGTTGTTTCAAACCTGCTTTTTCAGATTGGATTCTTAGTTATTCAATGTTTTTGTTTTCTTTTTAGCTTGAGAGTGCTTTGAAGGCAGCAGAGGCTGCACAAGCATCACTTCATGCTGAGCGAGTGAATCCAAGAGCAAGGTTATTCACAGAAGAAGAGTTTAAATCTCTGCAACTTCAGGTTAATTTCCCTTCTATCAAAAGTTACAGAGAACATCTTTTTTGTGTGCTTTTGGTCCTAGCACAATCTTATAAATGGGTTAACCTCTGCATGTTCTAAGCCTCCCAAAGCCCCTAGGCTATAAGGTATGAAAGAGCAAATTGTCTTGGGTGCACAAAGTGGTATATGCCACTTTCCCCATCTATCAAGCGTGTCTCTATTCTATGAGCTTTGTAATGGATTAAGGTGGTGGTGAGACAAAAATAATATGTGGACAACCTAACTAATCTACTCAAAGGAGCGCAAAATAAAGCTAGCTTCATGTTTAATTCCAGTTTATTATGCAGGAAGCTGTGCTCTAAACTTGATTGCAAATTAACGTGAACAATTGGCGCAAGTAATCAAATAGGACACCAAATATAACCAAACCAATCTGAACCTCAAGTATGGTTGGCTACATGAATCTGTTTGCTCTGTCTAGGGCATCATGTTTCGTAATAGCCAAGAAACCTCGGTTTTATGGACTTTCACCTCTAATGGCAATTTTGGTCTCCCTCTTCCCATTATGCTTCTATCTACAGCAACCTTATCACTCCTAAATTCCTCACCTACCGATCTATGAGAGACGTGTCTAAATCACCTTAATCTATTCTCTCTCATCTGATCTTTCTATCAATGCTACCCCTACCAACCTGCGAAGGTCTGTTAATCTAATTCTATTGCGCAAAGTCTAACCACACATCCATCTCAACATTCTTACTTTAGCTACACTCATCTTACTCGCATGTTGTTTCTTAGTAGCCAACACTCCGTGCCATATAACATGGTTGGTCTTATAGATGTATTGTGAAGTTGTAAAGGAAGAGAGAGATGTGGAATTGGAACCCAAGAATTTTTGTTATTTTCTCATTAACGTGAGATATGTATACAACACAATAAACTAATTGCACTATGGTTCTAGAGAATGAAACTAGTTATACAATAGAACAAATAATACACTAATTACAAATACACCCGTAATCTAACACTCCCCCTCAAGTTGGTGCGAAGATATCTATTAAGTCCAACTTGAACACAATAGGGTGAAAACTCTTGCTACCAAGCCCTTTTGTGAATATGTCAGCTAACTGATCTTCAGACTTCACAAACGGCATACATATCAAACCCTCGTTCAGCTTCTCCTTGATGAAGTGTCTGTCAATCTCTATATGCTTCGTTCTGTCATGCAGAACAAGATTATGAGCAATGTTAATGGCAACTTTATTATCATAGTAGAGTTTCATAGGACCATTATCAGAAATTTCCGAATCACGTAATAAGGTTTGGAGCCACCAGAGCTCACAAACACCATGTGTCATAGCTCTATATTCAGCTTCTGCACTAGACCTGGCGACCACAGATTGCTTCTTACTTCACCAAGTAACCAAATTGCCCCCAAGGACAGTAGCTAGAAGTAGAGCGTCTATCATCCACAGAACCAGCTCAGTCGGCATCTGTAAATGCCTCTGACGTAAGTGACCATGATTGGAAAACATAATTCCTTTCCCTAGAGCTGATTTGAGATACCTGAAGATACGATAAAGTGCATCCAGATGTGAAGTACGAGGGTCATGCATAAACTGACTAACAACACCCACAGCATAAGTAACATCCGGTCAGGTGTGAGCTAAGTATATCATTCGACCTACAAGTCGTTGATACCTCTCCTTATCAGTGCGCTCCCCCACATCTCCACTAAGATGATGATTCGCCTCAATAGGAGAAATTGCAGGTCTACAACCCAACATACCTGTTTCTTCTAAAAGATCAAGTATATACTTCCGTTAGGAGATAAAAATACCTCTATCAGACCTTGCCACTTCCATTCCAAGAGTATCTCAGTGGTCCCAAATCCTTAATCTCAAATTCTTGAGCCAGACTAGACTTAAGATTGAGAATCTTAGTCACATCATTGCCTGTCATTATTATATCATCAACATAAATAATAAGGACATCAATCTTACCAGCACCTCCCTTGATTAACATAGTATGATCTGCATGGCTCTGTTTGTAACCAAACCTCAACATAGCCTTCGAAAATCTGCCAAACCAAGCTCTAGGTGATTGCTTCAACCCATAAAGAGCCTTCTTCAATTTGCACACCTTTCCTTCAGTCTTAGAGGAAGAAAAACCCGCTGGTACATCCATATACACCTCCTCCTCTAACTCTCCATGAAGGAATGTATTTTTCACATCAAACTGGTGAAGAGACCATTTCAAATTGGCAGCACAAGAAAGTGGAGTTCGCACACTGTTCATCTTTGCTACTGGAGCAAATGTCTCCTCGTAGTCAATATACCATAGGTTTGAGTAAAACCCTTGGCAACAAGTCTTGCCTTGTATCTCTCAACTGTACCATCAGCATTTTGCTT
>JAOTQK010049547.1:0-14648 GCA_025642025.1 Rhododendron ferrugineum | reverse complement strand
GCTTTCAACCGTTTGATCAAAATCTCCAAATCGTCCACCACCTTCCATGTGTCATCGAACACGATCCCGTGGTTCAGTGACACCGCCCACGCCGCCGTCCGCTGCTTCTTCGCCGGCTCCGCCGCAGCCCGCTCGTCAACTATCGAGGACGAAGACCCACGTCATTACGTCCACTATCAGGCTTCAATTCAAGCCCTAGGGCATCAAAATCGATCGCCGGCGTCGTAGGTACGGAGGAGGCCGTCGTAGGTCAGCCTCTTCTCGCCGTCGATGAATTCGCCGTAGGTCTTGAAAACCTCGTCCAGAATCGCGTTGATTTGCTCGTCTCTGAATTTGACCCTAGGGTTTACAGCGACGACTAAGGCGGCCATTTCCCGTTGATTTTAGGTTATAACAGAAGGAATATTTTTGATGCAAACACTTAAGGCTCTGTTTGGAACTTGTGAAAAGGAAAGAAAAATAAAATAGAGAAAAAATGGAAAGAAAGTGAATTTTTTTTTCTTGTTTGATTGTAAAAAGAAAATGAAAAGAAACTGTGAGGAAAATGGTTTTCTCTTGCTTGGCTTCAAGAGGAAAATGGAAAGAAAATGAAAAAATTTTAACTACCTTTTCATTATAAATTCAAAAGTTAGCTGCTTCCATTTTCCTTGGCACGCCTCCAGAACTTTCCTTTCTTTTTTCCTTTCTTTTCCTTACTTTTTTCTTTTCCTTTTCCTTAGATAGGAACCAAATAATTCCTAAGGAAATTTTTTTATTTTCCTTTCTATTCTTCCACTTTCCATGGGTTCTAAACAGAGCCTTAGACACAATTTCTTTCCTTGGAATTTGAAAAGTTTTTTGAAAAATAATAAGGGTAATACGTGAAGAGAGATAGAGAGAGAAATGTTAGAATTAGGGAAAATCTAGGAAGAATTTTTTGAAAAATTCTTTTTGAATTGTAAGGAAAACAAAGCATAATTTCTTTCCTTGGGCTGTGACTTGAAATTGGTAATACAATTCAAGACCGCTAATAACCTCATGGTTCGTTGTGTTTCCTGTTATGAGGCTTGTTAGAAAACACTAATAACAAAGTCAAATCCTAAGTCAATTAATCAAACCAACCATAGCAATTGCCTTTGATGATCCCAATACCTTGGTTAGTGCCCTTCTATCATTTCTTTTCCTGCTACGTTGTGCCCCTTATTCATACAAAAGACTGATAACCTAAATCAGTTTTTTTATGTGGCTGGAGTGGATGAAAATAAATATAAATATTTACTTTACACATTCATATACTATTGTGTGACTTTATCTTTGTCATGTTTTTTTTTTTTTTTTGTTATGAGTCGGTTTATGCTAACATTGCTTTACCAGTTGCGTCTTTTTAAATACTCGCGCATATTGAACGTCATGTGAAAATTAAGATATTTTCCAATTTGATCCCTCCTTTAATTATGAATTATGTGTGATACGTTATAGCTTACTTTTCTTTAGCTACTCACTTTTTACGGAAGCTGTAGCTCAAGTTAATGAATTTTGGTAGACTTTACACGGAATTAGCATTAATCCATTAAACCTTTTTGGAGACGGATATATACGACTACCATGCTTGACGAAAGTATAGAAAATGTGAAGTTCTTGAGGCTCCAAGTCAACAGTCTTATATCATCTTCAAAGTGGTAACCATTTTGCCTATGTCATTGTTATCTTCACACGAATTTTGTTATTTTTCATAAAAAAAAAGTTCCTGAGGATCTATTATGCATTTTTTTAAGTACACATTACTAATTTTAGCAATATTTTAATTTTGATTATTACATTGTGGATGCTCTAATGGATAGTAGGCTGGGGAAAGCAGAGAAACCTCTTATTGGGATACATGTGCTTTTCATGCAATTGGGCGAAAAATTCATGGCGAGAGTAGCTCTGTGGAGGGTTTTTTCTTTACCAGTCTGTAGTGGAGCTGTGAGGTTTGGTGTAGCTTGTCACTTAATTTAATATATGATCCAGTACGTCAGACTTTTTCCCATGTTTTTTTTTTCTTTCTTTCAAGAGATTAAATTCATTCCACCTGTCAGAAAAATCTCACTATTCCACCACCACATTTTTTGGTTCTTCCGTGTGTTTATTGTTGATTTGAACCGTTCATTTTGTAGACCCCACATATTAGTGTATCCATGTAAAAAATAAACTTGCGTCAGCTGCCGTGTACTTCTTCAAGATAGGGGTGGAAGGAAAGAATCTGGCTTGTCTGCAGTCTTGCAGAGGTGCGGTCTAAGTGATCGCAATCGACCGATGGTATTTTTAATGGTCCAGATTTATTTCCGATTTATGACCGGTAAAAATCTTTTATTATCAGTAATAGATTTGCAAATCTAAAATATATATTTTTAAGATGAACAATTCAGAATGAAGTGTACAATCTTCTCTCTAGTTGACTGCAGAGAAGCCGAATTCGAAAGGAAAGCCGGCCGACGGTAAGATTGACCGATGCTTTTCAACCGAATCCGTGCACCGTTTCCACTTTCCAGGGTATTTTTTTATTAAAAAAGTTGATGGATACTTTCACTGTTTCAGCCATATCTCTTACTACCGTATGTGGGGGGGGGGAGGTATGGGTACGAAGGAATGTTGCGGCCATAATAATATAATATTAACAGATTTTTTCCTGTGGCAATGGTGAAGTCATAAAAGTCCACTTCCACGCCAGTCGCCATCGGATCGGAAGTAGGAAAGAGTCACTCTCCGGAGAGTTTTTTTTTTGCCCTTTTGTCAGACTCCCTCCGTGGCTTCGTCCCTGTTTATTTTTTCAATATCGAGATACGTGTCTTTTTAAAATTTGTCTATATTTCATAACTTATAATGTTTTATATAATTTAGAAAATATTATATTATAAAACTAATTAAGATCCATATTGCATATAAAAATCATTATAGATTGAAACATATTGGTAATTTTGTAGAAGGTCTCAAATAGTGAAAAGAGACAAACAAATCGGGACGGAAAGAGTAATTTATACATCAGCAAGGTATGAGGACTTAGTGAGTTAGTAGGTTAATTCACCGAGGGAGGAGAGTGAGAAAATCAACTTGACAAGCTTAATTTCTCAAAGTCATAAGTTAACTGTCCATAAACTTGATGAAGTTGATTGATTGAATCATTTTCATGTCTTCTAAACTGTGGATAAAAAAAAAAATGTCTTCTAAACTAAAAGTTTCAATTAATTTTCTTGAAATAGGCCACATAGTAAATACTCAAATTCGAATCATTGTACTGAGCACGCGTGTTTGGGCAACGCAAGAATGGTGACACTAGTTTTATTCTAAAATCTAAATGGACTCCATAAAAAAAACACACATAGACACAAGCAGAACAAATATAAGTTCTTTCTTATTTTTTCATGCCATGAGGCTGGCTGTAGGATCTATGATCGCTCCAAATTGGCATGGTTGGCATTCGTCCACAGTCATTACGGGCTTATTCGGTTGGCTTTTTAGGATTTGGACTCTAAATTATTATCCTACTCCAACATCCACTCATTACCCCTATCTCTAACCACTACTTTCATTTTGATTTCTATCTCTCTCCAATTATTACCCTTATCTCCCTACCCTAATAATTACACATTCAAATCCAAAAACCCAAAAATGAACAAGCCCTACAAGTTTTGGGAAGGATGCCCTCCCTCTCTGCTTCGATGCTCTTCTCGGACCCCTCCGAGGGCCTACAATTATATTTTGTAAAAAAGTAAATTTCACAATCTGTTATACTAAAGTGTTATCAACAACATTTTACAAGGCTTTTAAAATAGAGCCCCTCTAAGGGCCACCAATTATAATTCCACAGTTATTCTACCATGGTTATTTAAAGAAAAAGCTAATTAAACAAGTTACGTACATCACCCGTGGTGCAACACTAGCGCTGAGGCTCACTGTGCTTGGGTCTATCGCATATCTGCCAACAAATTTGAGAAAAAAATAAATAGTCAAGAATAACACAAATTTTTTTTTTTTTTTTTCAATCGTCATACATCAGCGGGGGTTAGTGGGGGGTGTTAGAGTTAGCACGAAGTCAAGAAGCTATCCATAGCTTGGGACCCCAAGGGTGTTGCTCCAACAGGAGTCGAACCCAGGACCTCCCCCCTTAGGGGAGAGATGACATACCAACTGCACTGGGCAGTGGTTGTCAAAATAACACAAATTAAGTGAGCAGAATAAGGTAGTATTGGGGTTGAGAGAGACAGAGAGGACAGACCCATTACAATAGCATGGGTTGCAACTGCACGGGTGCCGGCATCCGCAACAAGCCCGCCCTGAAACTCCGATGCTGTTCTCGGACCCCTCCGAGGGCCTACAAAAATTTGCAAAAACATAAATTCGACACCTACAGTTGTACGTATTAGTGGATCGCATGTATCTTCAAAAAAACAAAGAACTAAAAAATGATATTCGATGAACATAATTTTTGACAAGATTATGTGTCTCGACAAGATCTACAATATGAACGGATCCGATCATTTAAAGAAACCGATGTTAGCCGGAAAATGGCCAAATGGCCGGAATTGAACAATCAGAGCAACTAGATGTCATCCATTTGTCCAAAATAATTGTGTTCTGATAGTTTACTGAATGACATCCGATGGACATGATTTTTGAGATAATTATGCGGCTTGACGAGATCTACAATATGAACATATCCGATCATTGAAAGAAGCCAATGTTAGCCAGAAAATGACCAACTGGCCGGAAGTGGACAATAAGAGCAGCTGGACGGGAGCTTGACCCAATGGGTATAGAATAGCAATAAGTCTAGAGTCACGGCAGCAAAATCCGGTGGACAGCCACCCCATGCCATGTGGGGCCTATCTCGGACCCCACATTGATGATCTAACTAGTTCAATAATTTTTAAAAGAAAAATCGAGTGGATTTGTGAAAAATCAGCTCAATCCGATATGTGTAAGTGTTCGAGCCAATCTTTTCATTTTTGAAAAATCAAAAAATTCCATCTTTCCATTGTTACCCATTTTTCAAAAATAAAAAAATTGGATCGAGTACTTACACATATCGAATTGATATGATTTTTAATAGACCCACTTGGGTTATTTTTTTAAAATTATTGAACGACTCGTATTATCCTTACAGGGCTAGAGTGGGTCCACACGGCGTGCGGTGACAATATACCATAGCGAATATGGGGGAAGTTATAGTAGTGGACGGGAAAGAAAGGCGAAGGCCGAGGAGATTTCCAAGGGAGGACATCGATTCCTAGTTGCCGACCTACACTGCTACACAAGTACTCCACTAGTCCACTGTAGAGGCAGACACATGTTCTGAACTGAAACAAAATACGCACCTTTTTCCACATTTTTAACGGTGGTGCTGCGGTCGCGGGTGGTGACGTTAGTGGGTGGTGATGGTATAGCAGCACGAGACCCATGGCCTTTTGCATTTAGAGTCCGTTCCAGAACACTTTCTTAAAAAATAAGTATTTATTTCACATTTTCAAACTCAAAAATAATGTAAATGAAAAATAAATTTTTAATTTTTTTTGCAACGTATTAAAGATCTCAATGAGATCTTTCAAACCAGATCCATATTGCATATTTTTAGATTTCAATAAACCCATCGTTTTTGAGCTTGAAATTACCTTCTTAAAAAATAAATATTTATTTCGCGTTCTGAAACGGAGCCTTAGTATTTATAATGTTAAGAGGAGCACCACCCAAGGGCAGAGATATTGGTACAAGTGGATTTAGGTGACCCTACTGCCTTCCAACTCCCACCAGGGATAGGTACTAGTTTACACCCAAATAATGCTTGGTTGCCCCCACTTTGGAAATCTAATTTGCCCCAGCCTATTCATTGTTTTGGTACTTAGAAAAGTTATGTCTTGTTGGGTGGCAAATAGGAAAACATCATGCAAGGTATACACGAAAAGTGAGATCAGTAGGAAATTGTGTATACGGAGAGATACTTTTTAGGAAATTGATTTTTAAACCCCTCTTTTGTTCAAGTGCACTCAATTTTTTGTCTTTTATTCATGTAGAATCGCAAAATTACCCTTCATGCATTCTTTCTTTCAAAATATAGAGAGAGATTTTTCATAACAATATAAATAAAGCTATATATCATGCATCGTTATCAAAATGCGAAAAGTGGTCGTGATCAATTATAAAGCAAAGCTACATTGATTAAGGCTGGGTTTTTCCTTTTTTCTAAACCGACTAAACGGGCTAAAGCCATTAAAAATATCGATTTCAAGACAAGTCATTTTTCTCACTTACATCCACTAAAACCCCATTCAACGAAAATTAACGTGTCTAAAGTCCCTAAGTCTTTAAGCTACATACACTATTTGATTACCTCGTTAGCCTAATTGTTTCGTTAGATTAGTGAATCACACATAAGTTGAAGTTTTGACCCCATAAGTCAAAATTTCTGGCTCCGCCCCTAGGCCTCCACCGAACACGTGTAAACATCGCAGATTAGTAAGGAAGTTAAACCCATTTTTTATTTCTATGTAGATCGGAAAATTTTCATGTTTTGGTACAATAAGGTGGGGTAAGGTTGTTATGAATATATAGAAAAAATCTCATTCCCTCTGTTGTTGTTTTTTTTTTTTTTTTTGGTATTGAGTTAGTTGTGTTTCCAAATCTAGCGAAATTCACTAGATGGTGGTTGTGTTTGAAGTCTCGTGAAATTCATGAGCTCAAAGCTAATGAAAATTCATTAGGTAAAACTCAAATTTGAACCATTGTACTGAGCATGCGTATTCGTGCAATGCACGAATGGTGGCACTAGTTTTATTTTAAATAGACTCCATCACAAAATACACATAGTTGGCATGTCTTCTTTATTGTAACGGCGACAAAATAGTTGTACTTTTTAACTTATTATTATTAATTCATTTCTTACTCTTCCTCCAAAAAAAACACACACACACACACATAGAGACACAAGCAG
Organism: Rhododendron ferrugineum; assembly: GCA_025642025.1. NCBI lineage: Eukaryota > Viridiplantae > Streptophyta > Magnoliopsida > Ericales > Ericaceae > Rhododendron > Rhododendron ferrugineum. Next base: position 7,705 of record JAOTQK010049547.1, on the reverse strand, counting down.
AACAAATATACTTCTTATTTTTTCATGTCATGAGGCTGGCAGCAGGATCCATGATAGCGCCACATTGGCATGGTTGGCATTCATCAACAGTCATTACGAGTTTTGGAAGGATGCCCTCCCTCTGCTTCGATGCTCTTCTTGGATCCCTTCGAGGGCCTACAATTATATTTTGCAAAAACATAAATTTCAAAATCTATTATACTATAAAGTGGTATTTGTAGACACCCTATTCTGAACTGTCCAGATTAGTTTACTTACGGTCTTTGATTCCCCAATGATGATTAAGGTCAAGAACATCCCGAGGTTGTCAGTGTGTTTGAGCTTTGAGCGTCCCGAACCTCATCCAAACCCTTTCGAACCCTTTTCAAAATCCTCCGAGCCAGAACCAAATGGCCTCAGCAAAACCCTACTAGCATACGCTGGTAGTTAATTGGCGTGCGCTGGTAATCTGTCACGTATCAATCATCAACCGTTGACCCAGCTTCCACTGGCGCACGCCACTGAACAAGGTGTGTATGCCAGTAAACCCCAGTCAAATCACCTTTATTCAGCCGTTTGCGCGGGACTTTTGTGGCCACCCTGACGTGGGCTACAGTCCCCTGATGATGACATTCGTCCAGACTCGTTCCCCTCTCTCTCCTACAAGGCCCATCACCTTGTCCCATGCATTAAATGCATCGGAGGCTCCCTTCTTTGGCCTAATCCACCCAAACACCCCCTTAAGCCAACTGATCTCAGTTGTCCTTTGCCTATAAATACTCCCCTTGCATTCATTTGCAAGGGGTTAACAACCATTAAGGAAGCCCAAGCTTTGTCCTTTCTCCCTCCATTGTTTTTCTTACTTCTTTCTCATCTTTTGAAAGAGTAAGCAAGGTAGCAATCCTCCATAGTCTATAACACCCTCACATACTCACACCATCAATCATCCATTCTCCTATACCTCCAAACTCAAACTCAAACTCACTTCCAAACTCAAACCAAAGGTATATCACCTTTAGTTATATTTCTGTTTTGACCTCTGAGGGGGGCTGGCAGGGTCAAGGCTGGTAATCTATACCAGTCCTGGCCCTAATGCTGGCAAAGTTTCAAAATCGTGTGAGATGACTAGTGGCGCACACCAGTTATTTAGAGCCGTACGCCAGTCATGGATGTATGGCAAAACTGGTGTGGGGATCACTGATCATCCTTTTTCTGCATTGTTTATGTTCTGATCACCTTGCAGTATGATAAAAACCAGTTTAATGTTTTCTGTACTGTAGTAATGCATGGTTATAGTCCTCAATATTCATTTATGTTGCTTTGGAATGCCTTTGGGAGCCTTCTGGTCATGTTCCAGAGCCCAGATGATGCAAAGCCAAGCACTGGCCAAGTAGTCTTAACTGGCGTACGGTACAGAGTACCTGCGTGCGCCAGCCAAGCCTTGACCAATGGCTGGCCCTTGCATGGCAACTAGGCTTTGGCCTCTGTTTATTCTCCCCTCACTGTTTAAGGGGTGTTCTGTTCTTTTAATGGCTTGTATGCCCTTTATCTGTCTGTAATTGTATATAGCCTGTTCTATAAACTGTGTGGTTTGTCCTGGGTGTGCATTGGTCCTTTCTAGAGCCCAGAGGGTTGAAAATAAGAGCTGTGATCTTAAGCCTACAGGCGCACGCTGGTTTAGTTGTGGCGCACGCAGGTCACCTCTGTATGCAGTGGCATGGCCAGTGCATACAGGCTTGCCCTGCGTGCATCATTCTCAATCTGTGTGTTCCAGTTTGCTTAAAACACTCACAGGAACTTGTTCTCAATCTATATTTACTGTTTCAATGAAGCAAGTATGCCATCCATTACAAATTGCCAACGTGCTACAGTTTTAATCCCCATTAACTGTTCCCCCCGTCCTAACTGGCTAAAAAAAGTGATAAAAAAAAGAGAAATGCAAACGTTTTACAAAAATGCCTGAGTAGAGACCGATATTTGGATTGGGCGAGAGGGGTGCCATAAAACTCTTCCCCTCTCGTAACCTGGCTCCCGAACCTCAGATATCGAAGGTGACGACGGTCCAGTCTACAAGCCTTTTCAAAATCAAAAACGTAACCAAGCGTTTCAAGTTCGGTTCCTTGGGTGTTTTTCGCAAAACCCGAGTGACGACTCTGAATTGAAGTGTTTCGCTGCGCTTTTCCAAAAGGGCACCCCATTTTTACAAACAAAATCGCAGAATTTTTGGGCGCGTGCCCACAGTATTAGTCGACAACATTTTACTGGGTTTACAAAATAGTGCCCCCTCTAAGGACCACCAATTATAAATTACACAGTTATTCTACCATGGTTATTTAAAAAAAAACTAATTAAACAAGATACGTACATCATCAGTACAGGTGGTGCAACACTAGCAATGAGGGTCATTGTGTTTGGGTCTATCGCAAACCTGCCATGTCACGCCCTCGATTTTCAACATAAATAATAAACATTTTCAATAAATAAAATCATCACTGAAGTACCGATAGCACCCAAATGACATATTTTCCGTCGTTCTCACAGTTAAATTTAAAAGTTACAATCTCGGCTTGAAGCCCCAAGTTATACAAACACTAAAAATAATATTACAATTTTACATTTGTCTTCTTCCAAATATTACTTTTAAACGAATGCCAATTGTCGCATCTTTTATACCTTCGAAACCCATGATCAACAAGCACACAATGCACACCATGCCGACTTCCTTGCTTTTTACCTGAAAATGATAGGTTGAGTTACACCAGTCCAGTAGAGAATTCTATACTCAAGCTATATGTAAATGCGATGAGACATGCTATAAGAATGAATGATTTCCAATGAACGATCAAAGATACAAGGGGCACCACAATGAACCGACGAATAACGACTATGGAATTCAATACGTCTTATAGATATCCCTAACCATTCGTACAACAACTGGGAGTGGCTTTAAGCACCAATCAATCTAATCAACTCAATACTGTTTCTCAAATCATTTTAAGACTCCTCATGTGAATGTCACCTTTACTTTTCTCATTTCTTACCATTTACCATCAAGCCTCTTTTATAAAATAAAAAAAAAAACATTTCCTTTTAGTTGCCAAAATGACTTGAGAAAACTCTCAACCTTTACGGGTCAAGCTCCGTTGATTCGCTTGAATACCGGAACCCGTTGATTTGTGCCCAAATGCCGGAACCGTTGATTCGCTCAAGAATACCGGAGGATTTTTCATAAAAATCTTTTTTCCAAAACCAAGTTTCTTTCTTTTCAAAATTTTTGATGAAATCAATTGTTTTTTTTTCCCTTTTTCAACAATTACAATCTCAAGCAATACACAGTCCATACATCAACATGAACTTCCATGATCAATCATAACTCCCTTTATCATGCGAGACATTCAACTGTATTACCACACCTTGCGTTACAGTGAATTCTCTTCACCTGGGTTTTCGCATTACCACACCTTGCGTTGCAGGACCCTCAATTCAATATTCACAACTCACACTACACATATACATTATCAATCCGAATATAAAGTCACAATCTTTCATTCATCACCACTCAAAGTATTACAAACTCATACCCATGTCCTATTGTACATTAATAAATACCTTAAGTTCGCGTTATCCCTCAAAGTCTATCACGACGCCCTACGTCACGTATCGAACCAATAACAACTCCACGACACACCACCGGCTAGATTCTAAACAAGAATCTATAGAACGAGTGCCAAAGGAACCTAGGATGATCAATCAAGATGAAACACGAAGATACAAGTTATCCTATTCTCTTTTGAACCACTAGGCAAACCCCCAACGACCAACCAAGCACCCCACGTCATACTTTATATCCTACGATACTCGATAACCTCGCTACAATACGCTTTTTCATCCTACCATTCGCTACGTCAAGTCATAGCACCTAACATACCTATAGCGTATATCACCTCATGCCACAATGACTCTCAAGTACCATCAATCCGATAACATGCATTTCGATTAAGTTTTTATCTAGTAAGACACTACTCTTTCTCTAACAACGGAAAGCCAACAGGACGAGGATAACTTAAGTAAACTAAAGGAATTCAACTAAGCATGCTTGAAATAGGTTTGGAGGTGTCCAAAAGGAGTTAGAAGTGATCGGAGGTTAAAACAATCGATGGAGGGGCAGCAGGAGCAAAACTGGAGTTAAGGCTGTGGTATCGATACGCACAAAAACCGTATCGATACAATATAAGCTGACCAAAAAGATAAGTTTATAGTATCGATACAGCACTTAATCTGTATCGATACAACGAGGTTTCGAGCAGCGATTCTGCAGAATTTCAAGGGCAAGCACGACAACGAAACCCAACGATCCAAGGCACGATCAAAGCACAATAATCACACATAAACACATAGAATGAGCAAGAAATCCCTACCTCGAAGTGTAGACGCAAAGATCCAACCCAAACACACGAGCCCTAACTTTTGAATTCGAATTTCTCCATGAATACTCCTCTCCGAGCTCTATCCAATGAACCATAAGCTTGAAATCTCGTCTAGAGGGTGGATTGAAGGTTGATCTTCATGGGTTTTGAGCCTTGGGGTGAAGTTTTGAGTGATGGAGCAAGAGAGAGAGAGAGAGAGAGAGAGAGAGGGGGGGAGTCGGCTAGAGAGAGAGAGATAAGGGATAGCACTCAAACCAATTGCACTCACACTCCCTCAACTTCCAATTCCATCATTTAAACCCCAAATCATATAAATTCAAGAATTTCACATTTTCCTCAATTTTCAAAATCTATTAAATCTTTAAATATTTTTTTTCTGAAATTCGGGTTTCTACATGCCAACAAATTTGAGAAAAAATAACTAACCAAGAATAACACATCGGTATATTTCCTATGGGGAAAATAAGTGACCATAAAAAGGTAGTATTTGGGTTGAGAGAGACAGGGACAGACCCATTACAGTAGCATGGGTTGCATTTGCACGGGTGCTTGCATCCGCATCCGGATTGATGCTGCCTTGGTACTTCGATGCTGTTCTCGGACCCCTCCGAAGGCCTACAAATATATTTTGCAAAAACATAAAAATTCGGCAATTTGTTATAATACAGTTAAGTATTAGTTGATCAAGATGTATTTTCAAAAAAAAAACTAAAAAAACATACACACCTCTTCACTGGTAGTGCTGCACTAGCAAAGATGGCCACTGTTGGGTCTATCCCAGATCTGCCAACGAATTTGAGAAATAAATAAATAAATAACCACACATCAAATATAGTTTGCAAAAATATAGAATTCCACAGTCTGTTACAACAGTGGTATTAGGCCAATTTTGGCCAAATAATTCATTTGGATTATTTTTGTCCTTATTCAATTATTGTTGTCATTTTTAAGTTTTTCATTAATTTTTTGTGGATTATTATTTCGCCACGACGAGAGGAATCTAAAGACTAAAAAATTACAATGTGAAACAAAAAAATTTAAATAAAGACAAAAACAAATCAATTAGACAAAATTTTTCATCTTTATTTAAAATTTCGATGTTATTTTGCCATAAATAATCTAAATGGATTATTTTAGTCCATCAGAAGTTATGTTCAGAAAAACTAAACAAGATTACAAATGCTAGGTACAAAACCCAATCCCCCAAAGCGAATAAGATTTTGGGTCCCTGCAGCGAGAATTCTCGCTGCATCTTCTAGCGAGCCAAAACATCGTCGTATAGGTCGCCGACTGAGGCACCAACTCTTGCCTCAACGCTTTAACCCTTTCGCTCCTCACCTTGTACGGTGCAATGGTTGTGTGAGCCCTACTTTTGGGGTTCCACATAAGTGATCCAATTCGTTCAATAATTCAAAATAATAATTTGAGTGAACACGTAAAAACGCATATCAATCTGATAATTGTAGTTAGCTAATCCTATACATATGGAAGCTCGATCCGATACATATGGAAGCTCGATCCAATCATCTATTTTTTCATTATCCTAAAATTCGATTGAAAAGTTAGATGATTGGATCGAGTTTCTATGGATATTGGATTGAGCTGATTTTTTTAGAAGACTCTTGAAATTTTTTTTTACATTTAATGAACGATTTGAATTATTTGTGTGGGACTCATAATGGGCCCCACAAAAAATCTGTACGTGATCTGTGTGGATTTTCTCTGTGTGAATAGCACAGTTCCCAACCAAACTCTAATCAGAACCCAGAAAAAAAGAATAATAAACATTTTCAGGCGCACAAACATCATAAAAATTAGGGAAATGATTTTGCCACTCTCTTTTTTTAACGTCACTCCCCTGCAAGTGTATTTTTGGTGCAAAAATACACTTACAGGGAAGTGACGTTAACAAAAAATGAAGTCGCAAAATCAGCAGCCTAAAAATTACTATGATTAGGATATTTCTGCTAGATATGCCCAAATAAGAATAATGACAAGAAAATCGATTTTGACACTCCAGTTTTAACTACTGACACTCCACTTTGTATGTTAATCATGTGAAATTACAAAATAAAAAGTGGAATGCTATTGGCTAAAAGTGGAGTGCCAAAATCATATCCCTAATAACAACCATATAAGGCAAATAGATATTATTAGAGAAAAGATGAGAATAGCTTGTGAGGTGATCGAGACACGTGATGACGCCCTCCTATCCTAAGGAATGATACATTCCCTTCTGTACGGGGTTGGATGACGTTCTTTCCCCAAGATACAACGACCTTCAAATTTTCTTCGATGCAATGAATCGAATTCACGAACCGTGTAGTTTTTCAACGCTGGAAATCCATATAAATGCAAGAAAGACAGATTTCTAGCACTGTTGTGTTTTACAGTAAAGAGGAAGAGTCTGATAATAGGTTGTATCTTAGCCGACTAGTAGGTGATAGATATAAATGCAATATATGCAACCAACAACTAGAAGAAATAGGAGATATCCTTCCGTATAGGAGTATATAACAGAATTGAGAATACTAATCGTAATATTTAGGAGTAAAACAATGAGATCCAGTCAAATGGGTTCGAGTTTCGTTCCTCTCCAATTCCCTGGAAATTTGAGGATCCTCCAAATTTTAATCTAATAACTAAGAATATAACATTGAAGAAAACCTTTCTAAAGAATATGAGAATGGGCACACATAATTATTTACCCCTCAGGCCCTCACACACTTCCTTTCTCTCTCCCTCCCTCCCTCCCCATTCACTGCCACTAGCAATTTTTTTTTATGCATCATACATTTCAACTACTGTTTCATCTGTACTTCTTTCATTACTAAATGTTTATCTGGTCTGTAGAACAACAACTCAAAAATAATAATAATAATAATAATAATAATTCGAACTTTCTTATCAAATCAAAAGAACTCTTTGATATATGTAAATTGTTGAAAATAACACGAATTTTTCTTGCAAAAAGAGTACTATTATTTTTGAGATCTCATTTTACATACAGTACGTATGTATATTCTTGTAGACATGAAAGCAGGGGATGAGTATACCAAAAAAGAAAGCAGGGGATGAGGAAGAAACAACAAAACCGAATTCGAGCCGTGAAAAATGCATGCCAGTACACACACACGCACATTATGTATGTATGTATGTATATATTCTTGTAGACATGAAAGCAGGGGATGAGGAAGAACCTAATTGGGGTATTCAAAGAACTGTCTTGCTCACCCAATCCGCAAATCAGATCCCACTGCCTTCCCATAGCTCCCTCAATCCACACACCTGCAGATACA
>JAOTQK010049541.1:0-14649 GCA_025642025.1 Rhododendron ferrugineum | reverse complement strand
GGTGGCGGTGGGGGCAGTAGGATTTGTTTTGTTTTTGTTTTTCTTTCTTCTTTTTTTTTTTGAATGGGTGTAATGAAAATTCTGGGGTTCACCCCGGGTTTTTATGAATTGAAATGAAAAGTCCCCTTTTCTTTACTCTTTGCATCTGCTTACTTTACTGCTCTTGAACGAACACGCGCAATTCCAAACAAACTCAAACATTGAGACCAACTCTCAGAATCTGAACTGCCAGAATCACCCGGAATGCCGTGCGTAGCTTATAGGAAGACGCACGACATAATAAATCGAAGAATTCTGCATGTCAGGGTTGTTATGCTGCGCGCTTAACCCGAAACGCCGCGCGGCATATAGGCTATGGACCCGGTCTGGATTTGATTTCAGACAAACCGGTTCACGAGGGGAGGTATATATAGGTGGGGGCGTACACAGTATGCCCCTACTGTTCGAATTTCCCTCTCTCTCTCTCTCTCCCGTTCTCTCTCGCTCTCTGCACTCTCTCTCTCTCTCGCTCATCTCTCTCTCTCTCCCGCCCGTCTCTCTCTCTCGATCATCTCTCTCTCTCCCGACCGTCTCTCTCTCTCGATCATCTCTCTCTCTCCCGACCGTCTCTCTCTCTTTCGACCGTCTCTCTCTCTCTCTCTCTCTCTCTCTTCATCATCTCTCTATCTCCCGACCGTCTCTCTCTTTTCCTGCACTCTCTCTCTCTCCCATATATTGATCATGGAGCGGAGTGATACTCTCGGTGGTGATCTATCACCACGGGTCGAGGTTACACCGCCCCGTGTCCTCCCGGAGGGTGACTCGGTGATCGGGGAGGTTCCCGAGATTCCGAGGGTCTCGGCCCGGGTAGCCATGGCCGAAGGGGCCACGGCCTTGGCGGCTGCCACAGCGGGCAACGGCAGTGGTAATGGTAGTGGAGAGGTGGCCGGTAGTGGCCACGGTGCGGAGGGCTCGGGCGCAATGGAGCCGAGGGGCGAGGCCATGATTCGATCGGGGGTTGCGGTTGGCTTGGAGGAGAGGGCCACGGAGGCTTACGGTGGTGGTGGCTTGGGTAGAGTAGAGGAGGTGACGGAGGCTTCTCCCGTGAGAGAGCCTCGGACGGACTTGGGGAAGGCCCCCGCTGTGGAGGAGGTGCTCATGGAAGAGCCGGAGACGCCTGCCATGTTTGTTGGCAGTGGTGCAGGTGCAGGGTCGTCGCGCCACATAGGTTTGGGCGATTACCCAGAGGCGGCGTCCTTGGAGGACCTAGTGGAGACCCTACGGGGGGTGCCTGGGTTGGCGGAGGCTTTACTCTAGTCCCGTGAGACGGAGCTGCGGGCCGAGCTTGAGGCCGGGGACACGAGGGAGCCATAGGCCGAGGAGGAGGCCGGAGGTGAGGCAGTCCCTCGCAGGAGCGTTGTGGAGGAGGCGACGGAGGCCTTGAGGGGGTGAGGAGCTTACACTGAGTCGACCTACGTGCCTTTTCAGCACGTAGTGGTGCCTTTTCTCTTGGACGCCTACAGGCTGGAGCGGCCTACGTACGATGAGGCTCTGGTCTTGAGGGACCCGCACAGCACCTTTCCTTACGCCGAGACGAGGTATACTTTAAATATTTACATTTCAAATTCCAATGCATCGTACTTTCATTTCCTTACTTGAATATCGTACTTGCCTTGGATATTATGCCTGCTTATCAAATATTGTCAATTAATTGCAACAGGCGATCCCCATCTCGTGCTACGGGGGTGTGACAGACGTGCCGAAGTTTTGGGAGAGACTCCCCGAGGCCGTGAGGGAGATAGTGAGGCAGGCAGGCTTCAGGGAGTTTGTTGGGTTGCTGACGAGGGCAGGTAACGATCGCCAGGTGGTGAGGGCACTTGCCAAGAGGTGGTGGGACACGACAAACTTGTTCCACTTCTCTTTCAGTGAGATGACGGTGACGCCTTTGGACTTTGCGGCGATCACTGGTCTGAGGGTCGGAGGTGACCCTATCCCCTTTGACACGACGACAGGGAGGAGTGCGGAGTTCCAGCGGCTGATGCTGGGGTACGTGCTGAGGGCGGAGACAGACGACGCTCAGTACGCACAGCTTTTGGGGTTTTGGACGGAGGGGCTCCCGACAGACAGGGCGGAGGAGGAGCAGATGGCGAGGTGCTTCTTGTTGTACTTGCTCGGTGCGTCCCTGTTTCCCAACAGGCGCAACCGAGTACACCTTTCGCTCCTACCGGCCTTGAGGGACGTCGGGGAGATCGCCCGTTTTGACTGGGGAGGTCCAGCACTGGGGACGTGCTACGCCTTCATGGGGTCTCTCTCTCGTGGGGCAGGAGTGAGCCTCGGCGGGTACTGAAGAGTCTGGACGGTACATTTCGACTTCTTCCTTTTGAACAGTTAGTTTTCCATTCTTTGTTCAATATATATATGTCTTGCGCTAACTTGTAATGCTTCGGTTTGCAGCTTTGGACGTACGAGATGATAGGGATGTACCCTCCCGAGACCTCATGCCCTAGCGACGTGATACTCCCTCGGGCCTTGGGTTGGTCGAAGGAGTATCGGGGAGTGAAGAAGGGGAAGGGCAATCTGAATGCCTTCCGCCTCTACCTGGACGAGCTGCATCCTGACAGGGGATGAGTGCCTTTCCTTTTGCTTAGTTCATTACTTACATGCTTTGAATAATATGATGACAGTGCTTACTCTCATTTGCAGGGCCACTGGCGCATATGGGATCGCTTCGATGTCCCATATGTGGCTCGGAGCAGGGAGCTGGCCAGGAGGAGAGTGCTTCTGGAGTCCCCTTACAGCTGGCAGTGGTACCTGGGCGATCGGGTATCACGTCAGTCGCTGAGGTTGGACACGTTTCGGGTCCCTGGGCCACTTCCTCCTTTGGTGCAGAGGACGGGTCAGTATACCCGAGAGGAGGTGGAGCGGTTTACGAGGCCGGACAAGGAGCTGGAGCCGCTCTTCCAGGCAGGCGCCGACTACGCGGAGTATCAGGCTCGGCACTTGATGCAGAGCTTTGGGATACGCGCTGCTTGGGAGGCGACGCAGCAGGCAGAGATGGAAGAGGAGGAAGAGGGGGTAGGAGAGGGGATAGAGGTAGAGAAGGTGGAGGCCGAGGCGATGACGCGGGCTCGAGCGGGGCTAGCCTGCCTCCACTCTCCTAGACGGTGGACGTGACGACTGCCCAGGGAGCCCGTGGACTAGTGGCGGTGCCACGTCCTTCTGTCCAGCCTCCAGAGTTCCTTGCTCAGGTATAATCGTGTTTTTATTTCTTTCGAACGTTTGCCATTTTCTCCTGTACGTTCTAATCGATCTTTCTACCGTGCAGGTGACTCCTGAGTACACCAGGGAGATGGCTATGGCCATGATGGGCTTGGAGCAGCTGGTGCGGCAGTACGCCATGGGCCATCCTCCGGAGGTGCTTCCTCGTGCTGGTGGGACGATGGTAAACCCCTACACCCTAACTGTTCACCTTATTCCTTAATGCTTTCATCGCAATTATAATGCAAATGACTCATGAGTGTTACACTATTGCTGGCTAGAGGAGGGGCTTCGCGAGGGCTGCGTAGGAAGTCTCGAGACGAGCCTCCGTCGAAGAGGGCATGACACTCGACGGGGACCGAGGACGAGCCTATCGACGTCTCAAATGAGACCGAGGAGCCTACTGACGTTGACTTGGAGGACACTTCCGGGAGTACCGTGCCTAGAGTGACCGGTACTCACACGGTACTCAGGAGGTGGTTAGCTCCCCGGCGGTGGAGGAGGTCTCTGAGGAGGACGAGGATGAGGACTGAGCTCCCTTTTTTACTTTTTGCCGTTTTGGTGGAGCCTGCGCGCTTCCTTTTGCAGGGTGCCTGTTTACCCTTGGTAGATAGGGTTTTGAGTTCCTTTTATTACTGTGATATAAAGATGATTACTGTAATATAAAGAAGATTTGAATAACTAACACCTCAAACGAAATGTACAACTAGCCATTGATTGTGCAAACTGAACTGTATTCAAGGCTTGTAACAAACAATGTGTGGACCAATGGACATACTGACGAAGGAATAGAAATCAAAGAAAGTAATTGAATAGCTTTGAAAGATTGACGCTAAACACAAGAATTTACAGAAATGCCCTTGTTACCGACTCGTATCTGATCACGCACGACAATGGTGACTTGAAAACTTGACCCCGCGTTTGAAAATCACTTGAAAAGCAAGAAAATGTTGACTTTAAGAGGTGACATTCTCAAATTTTGGCTTTGGACACGAACCGGAACTTGGGCTGAGTCACTTTTGACCATTATGACCTGTGAGACTCGAAAAATCAACTTGAAACGGCTTGAAACGGATTTTGATACTTTTATATGGCTTAAGAATTGAATTTTATTGACTTTTTGTACCACGGCCATGAATTTTGAGAGTGGACCCGAAGCAAAACATCTCCGAAGTCCCAAATACCCATTGGAGTGTGTGCTGAGGGTTGGAGGTGCCCCTATATGCCTCCAAACAACTTCAACCTGTTGCTGTCAAAAACTGCATAAATGCAGCCTTATTATGCCGCGCGCAGTTTCAGAATGCCGCGCGTGGCTTTATATGATCCCGCGGTATATCAAACGTAATGCCGTGGTCATTCCCCAGATTCAGTATGCCGCGCGAGGCTTCAGTATGCCGCGCGTGGTTATTTTTCTGACAGTTTCCAGTTTTGCTGCTTCCCAAGACAAATTGCACGATGGCTGAAGTTTGACCCCTGTGATGGCATTTTTGAGCCAGTGCATATCTACATTGACCCTCTTGGGCATGACCAAGCTTTTCCCATGCAAGACTCATGGAAAATTTGCACTTTTGGAACCCAAGACTCTTTGAAAGTTGAAGTTGTCTCCTCCATTCCTCTTATAAATTCAAATCTTGAACCTCATATTCTTCTCACCCCACTTAACTCTCATCATTTCTCAAGCTCTTCCTTTCTCTCAATGGCTCTTTCTCTCACCGGTTCACTCCGCCCATGGTTGGTTTTCGATGGAAGGTGTCGGCTGGCTCAACTTTCGGGCCCATGGTCTCTACTCCATGAGATACCTTCGCAACATCCGTCTTCGTCCCGAGCCTTTGAGGGCAGCCGCGAGCTTTTGGGATCCAGAAGTGCATGTGTTCCGTTTTGGTGAGCAAGAACTTTGCCCCACCGTAGAGGAGTTTCGTGCCTATCTCGGCGGCTTTGGCTCAGAAGAAGTCATCATTCCTCCTTTGCGCGAGAGTATCCACAAAGTCTTAGTCGCAGCTCTCGGATTGAATGGCTGCTCGTTACTTGGTTAACGATGGTCGTCTCAACGTGATGCGCCTCATTGAGATGTTCTCTCTCCTTGGCGATCTCGCGAACATGACCTATCAGACTCGGCGCATGACCGCCCTTTGCATGTGCCTACTTGGAGCCTACCTTTTGGTCTCTTCTACCGGTCATGCTAGCTCCGCATTGGTCAGTATTGCTGTTCAAATAGAAGCTCAGAAGGATGTGGTTCCCATGGTTTTAGCTGAAACGTTGATCGGTTTGGACAAGGTCCGTTCTGGAGAGACCGGAACTTTTGGGGGCAACCCTCTCCTCCTACAGGTTGGATTCTCACTCAGCTCTACTTTTTCGGGTTTTCCTCACGTTCTCATTTTACCTCGACGCTCGGCTTGGCTTTCTACAGTTTCTTTCTTGTTTTCTCTCTCTTTGCAGATTTGGCTTTGTGATAAGGCGAATGTGCTGACCATTCCTCTTTGCAATTGGAGGTATGAGTTCTTCGAACCGATTGCTTAGCCATTCTGCTTCTTGGACATTGCACTCGATCATAGTCCGAAGAGACGGAACCTCTAATTCGATGGGGAGGACGGCTTCCATACCTTAAACTAAAGAGTAAGGAGTTGCCCCCGTCGATGTATGTATAACTACTCGTGTCAGTCCCTTGCAGATTGAATGGTCTTCTCCAGAATGGCTTTGATTGTTTTGTTAACGGCTTCCACTGCTCCGTTGGTCTGTGGTCGGTAAGTGGTTAACTTGTGTACTTGGATTTGGAACTCATCCAAGATTTCCCGAGCTCGCCCTTTGAAGCGAACCCCGTTATCAGACACGAACGCTTATGGAACTCCGTATCGGTAAATGACATTCTGCTTGATGAAGTGCGCAACTTGAACTGCGGTCAGGGTAGCATATGAAGCAGCCTCCACCCATTTTGTAAAATAATCAACAGCTACCAAGATGAACTTATGGCCATTAGAGGCTGCTGGCACGATTCTCCCAATGACATCGATAGCCCACGTTGAGAAAGGCCATGGTGAGGTCATTTGTTGCAGTTCATGTGTGAGGTTGGCATGAATCTGGCATTTGCCACACCGTCGTACATATTCCACACATTCGGTCTCCATGGTGGACCAAAAGTATCCCTGCCTCAGAATCTTCTTAGCGAGCATCATACCGTTCATGTGAGGGCCACATACACCATCGTGAATTTCTTCCATTACCTTTTGCGCTTCGGCACCATGGATGCATAGTTTGTGCATGCCACAGTGTGATCTTCGGTATAGGTTTCCTCCATAGATGATGTACTGAGCCGCCATTCTTTGGAGGGCAATTCTGTCTTTCTTACTAGCCTCAGCAGGGTATTCCCCTCTTTCCACAAATCTTCAAATGTCGTAATACCAGGGGTGCCCATCATCGGGCTCGTCGACGACCATGACGTGTTGGTATACCGTTGCGTCCCTTTGCTCAATTACGATTGGCCTTAACTTTACACCGACGGGGATTTCAATCATGGACGCTAGCGTTGCCAGGGCATCTGCAAACTGATTTCTGAGTCTCGGGACATGAGTAAATGTTACCTTGCTGAAGTGGGGAATAAGGTCTTCCAAATCCTGGTGATACGGCTTTAGCTTTTCCTCCTTGACCTTCCAAACACCATTTGCTTGGGATACAACCAGGTTTGAATCTCCTACAACTTCCAGCTTTTCTATACCAATCTCGATGGCTGCTTCCATACCCACGATGCAAGCCTCATACTCCACCTGATTGTTGGTGACTTCGAAGTTGAGCTTACAGGCGAGTGGGATGTGCGACCCGCCGGGTGAGATAAGTAAGACGCCAATTCCAAACCCTCTCTGGTTAGCTGCTCCATCAAAGTACAGCGGCCAAACTTCTTCTACTGTCATCATTATGTCTTCATCAGGAAATTCGAACTCGGCATCTTCCCCTCCTCTGACTGGGCAGTCTGCTAGAAATTTAGCGACAGCTCTTCCTTTTACCGACTTTCTGGTAACATACTTCAGTTCAAACTCAGCCAGAATTAGCAACCATCGTGCCATCCTTCCTGTGAGGGCCGATTTCTCAAACAGGTACTTCAGAGGATCCATTCGAGATATCAACCTCACCGGGTAAGCTAACATGTAGTGTCTCAACCTCTTGGAGGTCCACACGAGTGCCTAACACGTCTTTTCCAGCGAGGTATAACGTTCCTCGGTTCCGACCATCTTCTTACTAAGGTAGTAAACGGCTCTTTCCACCCCATCATCTCCTTCCTGCGCGCGCATGAACCCCATCGAGGATGGAGTGACAGACAAGTATAGGATCAAAGGTTTTCCCATTACAGGTGGTGTTAGTACTGGAGGATTTTGCAGATAGCTTTTTATAGCTTCGAAGGCTTTTTGGCATTTATCGTCCAATGCAAATGGTATCCCCTTTTTGAGCAAGCGGAATATGGGTTCACAAGTTGATGTTAGATTCGCAATGAATCTGCTGATGAACTGTACTTTGCTAAGGAAGCTCCTTACATCCTTTTCGGACCGCAGTGGTTCCATTTCCAGAATGGCCTTGATCTTTGACGGGTCAACTTCGATACCACGGGTGGTGATCATAAACCCGAGCATCTTCCCTGTAGTGACCCCAAATGTGCACTTGACTGGGTTAAGGCGCATCCTATACTTTCTGATTCTCTTGAAAAACTTCCTGAGCGAGGGTAAATGCCCTTCCTGCTCCTTTGCTTTAACGATCATGTCATCCACGTAGACCTCCACTTCCTTATGAATCATATCATGCAACAGGGCGGTGGAGGCCCGCTGATAGGTAGACCCGTCATTTTTCAACCCAAAGGGCATGACTCGATAACAATAAGTTCCCCACTCGGTGACAAACGTGGTTTTCTCCCGGTCTTCTGGGGCCATGAGGATCTTATTGTACCCTGAAAAACCATCTATGAACGAAAGCAAAGCATGTCCGGCAGTGTTGTTGACCAATACGTCAATGTGCGGTAACGGGAAATCATCCTTCGGGCTTGCTTTGTTTAAGTCCCTAAAATCAACACAGGCTCTAATTTTGCCATCATTTTTAGGGACATGGACAATGTTTGCGACCCACTGAGGGTATTCTGTTACTATTAAGAACCCTGCATTGATCTGTTTAGTGACTTCTTCCTTTATCTTAAGTACCCAATCTGGTCTCATACATCTTAACTTTTGTTTTACCGATTTTGCATCAGGGTAGAGGGGAATCCGGTGCTCCACAATCTCAGGATCGATTCTGGGTATATCAGCATGTGACCATGCAAAAATGTCCACAAATTCATGAGAGCTTGGCGCTCTTCTGCAGATAGCGCGGAACCGATCTGGACCATTCGAGGATTCCCTTCATCCCTCAGATTTATCGAAACAACTTCTTCTTTTACAGGCTGAGCATGCCTTTTGTCTTCCCTTTCGATTAGAGATCAAATTTCTTTGGGGATGTCCCCATCGAGATCGATCTCTTCATCATTAGGGTCGACACAGTTTATTTCAAAGTTAGGAAAGTAAGCGGAATCGAATCCATTTATTTCATCACTAGCAGAGGCCTCATTGGCACCATACACACAAGTGGACTCAAATTCAAAGTACAGACCCTGAGGAGCTGGGCCGAGAGACACCAACTCAGACTCAGAGGACTCATACTTAGACTCAGACTCAGACTCAGTTTCATGGCAAGTTGCATTCGGTATGAAAGTCCAATTCTTGTAATTTCCTGCGGCATCCATGATGAGCGAAGTCGGATCTTCGGGGGCCTCCTGCCCTAGCATTAAAACTTCTGCTTCCATGGCTATACCCATTGGTTCATCCTCCTCGAATAGGATCACTAGACTACCCATGGCGAAAACCGTGATCCAATCAGCCGGCTTTTCCTTCTTTTCCACCGGTCGATCTCTTCCTCACTTTCAGGCCAAACATCGTTGGCAAATATTTCAAACCCTGGCAGAAAGGTATTGGTTTCCTTGTCCCAAAACGGCTCTGGCTGACCTTGGTATATCTGTTTTGTCTTTTCCTTAACAAAGTAATCTTCCAACCGGTCTCCCCTTTTTACTTTCCTGTCATCTGAGGGCAGATATCCTAGACCAGCTGTATGAATCAAAGTCCCACGAGCTTCAAACTTTGCGGGGCCCTACTGGTTCTTTCCCAACCCTAACCCCAACATATAAGACATTTTCTTCATTATCTTAATGGAAACGTTACTGATGACGAAGTCATTATCAATCCTGACCGAGAAGACGGATTTGGAGGTATCCAATGAAAAACCTCCCAAGGCAATATCCTCCTCCCCGTGTTGAATTTCCAAGAGCGGGGCATTGTCTTCCACAGGGGCGTGAATTCCAGAGTCTCCATGAATGGTGAGCATCCCGGTCTCAAGTCCCAATCGGACTTTCTGGTGAAGCATGGAAGGCACATCCATGATGTCTGGTTGGTGCAGCCAAGGCCTTCCCAACATCAAGTTGAAGGAAGCGGGGATGTTCACCACATGAAATTCCACCTCAGTTTGGTATGGCCCAAAAGTCATGGGGAGCATGAGAGTCCCAACTACGTCCCGGCGGGTGTTGTCATATGCTCGAACCTTGAATTTCGATGAAGAGAAGTCCTTATTTTTGTACCCCAAGCAGTAAGCAACACGGAGTGGGAAAACATTGATTGCCGACCCATTATCAATTAGGATTACGGGAACCCATTTTCCATGGCATTTTAGGGTGACATGCAGTGGCTTGTTATGGTCAGTTCCTTCGGCAGGCAAGTCTCGGTCAGTGAAAGTTATGGCATGTTTAACGGGTATGGTCTTGATAAGCGTCACAAGTTCATCAGGGGTTATGGAGGAAGGAACTTTTAGGTGAGATAGAGCTTGGATGAGTCCTTCGCGATGACGGGTGGAGTGAACAAGCACATCCCAAACAGACATCTTGGCATGAGTCTATTCGAGTTGTTGCTTGATCATTCCTTCAGGATTTTTCTCAAGACGGGAAGGCTCTTTGGCTGGTGGAGCAAAAGGTTGGAAAGTGTTTTTGGTCGGGGTAACAAAAGGGTCAGAAGGTTCTTTGGCTAGTGGAGCTGGAGGGTTGGAGGATTCTCCGACTGGGAGGTTAGGGGGTTGGTAAATTTGGCCACTTCTGGTCAAATGACTGATTTGACGATACTTTGATTCTTCATCCCATAGATCCGCAAAGGCCTTGTGCTTGCTTCCAATGGTTGTATCTTGGAGATCAGTGGCCAGGTCTGGGATAACCAAGTCATCCCAAAGATCTTCGGGCTTCCATTTCTCGGTTTCCATTACAGCTTTGTTCACGGTCCATTCCTCGTTTCCCACTTTTATGTTAACAATCTCAGTGTTTGCCCATGAGCTTGCTTTAGCCCCTGGCTCATCTTCCCATAAGTTCATCATGGCAACATCAGCGTTTTTGGGAGAGATGACTGACGGTTCGGACTTGACTTCATCTACAAGGAAATCCATCGGGTTAAACCCATTACGGGCTACTTCTTCTTCAGGCTCCGGGATAGTAAGGCCCACGTTGCTGTGTAGATCGATGTTATTGAAATGAGAAAAGTTCGGGCAAAGCGGGTTGAGTTCCGGCCAACTACCAGCCAATGCTCCGGGTTGGCATTCTTCAGCAAACATTGTCGGTAAGGAGAACATATCAAGAGGATCTCCCATAGCCAGTAGCGAGCATGCATTCGGGATCGGGTTCCATTCCCATTCATGAGGTTCTTAAGGGACCTGATACCCCAGTTTGGCCTTCGAACATCATGTGCAAGGAGACTCCGTCAAGAGGGTCGGCATGAACATTTTGCCAGTCAGCTTCCCATCCAGGCACGAACGGTGGTTCGACAATTCTCTGGATATTGGCAGCTTCAAATTCCTCCCAATCAGAAATCAAATTTCCCTAGATGTTTTCCTCTTCTGACAGGAAGCAAAGAGTAGTTTCTTCGGGAATTGCCACAACCGGTTTTGGCTTGGTATGAGGGACGATGAAAAGGGTTGGGTTGAATTCTTGAAAGTTTTGGTCGGCGGTTAGGGTGATTTGGTTAATGCGGAAGGGAGCGTTGTGTTGTGGCAGAGGGTTTGAAACGGTATTTGGTTTGTCTGGAGGTGGGGTATCAATGACTTTATTATCAATTAGATTTTGGATCTCATGACGAAGGTGGATGCAATTGTCGGTGGTATGGCCGGACATTTGATGGAAATCACAGTAAACACTTTGGTTCAGGTTTGGTGGGATAGTTTGTGGTGGTGGAAGAGGTTTCAATACCCCGACTTCTGTGAGTTTCTTGAGTAGAGCAGTCCTATGGGTACTGAACTGGGTAAAGACTCGATTTTGAGATTTTGGTTTTTCGGAGATTTGGTTAACTTCTACAGGCTTGGTAGATGAGGTTCCTGTCTGATTGGCATTCCGAAAGAGAACATTGTTGTTTCCCGAATATGCCCTTTTGGACTTTGATCCAGTGTCCTTTTTCTCCAAAGTACCGTCCCGTAAAGCTTCTTCTACGGCCAAGCCAGATACATAAAAGGTTTCAAAGTTTGGAGCTGCCTGGGAAAGAACCATGTATGGGGCGAAGGATCCTGGCAAATTCTTGGTTATTATCCGTATCTGTTCCTTCAAGTCAGGTTTGTTCTGCATTTGAGCGGCCTTGGCCCTCCACCGTTTCACAAAATCAGCGAAGTTCTCCTTTTCGCCCATCTTGGTACTTTCTAATTCCCTCGTGGTCATTTTTAGGTCGACATTGAAGTCATATTGGGCCACAAAGGCTGTCCCAATGTCTTCCCAAGTCCTTTTCTTAGATGGTCGAGAGTGAGGAACCATTGCAAAGCGGGGCCGGACAGAGACTCATGGAATAGTTGCGCCACAGCTTCCTTCTCAATTCCTCGCATGGTAAGGCAACCAACATATCCCTGGAGATGGGCCTTTGGATCACCGGTACCATCGAATTTTGAAAAATCCACACCTTTGAACTTTTTCGGCAACTTGGCGTTTGGAAATAGGCATAACTTGCTCATGTCTATTTCTCCTTTCCCAAGACGTTTGGTTTCTTGAACAGACTGCTCCAGTTAACTAATCTTTGCGACAAGGGCTGCCAGGTTGGAGTCTGACCCGGGTGTTTCTTCCTTGGGTTGTTCAGATTGAGGAGGTTTGGTTTGCAGCCTATCGCTAATCTCCTGCATGGTTTCCATCATCATAAGCATGTCCTTTTGCATAGACGTGACGGAAGCCTTCAGCTGTGCATCAACACCGGCGATGGATTGCTTGAACTGAGCATCCATGGCAGCCATGTTCTGCCTGAGCTCATCTACCCCGTTTCCTTGGTCTGCCATGGGTGAGGGGTTTGCAAGTGACTCAAAAGGTCTTATGGGTTGCTCTCCTAATAACGACTGCCCTTCCTGTTCTATTTGGACTTCAAACAGTTGGGTTTCCTCCAGGGTATCTATACGAACTAGCCTTTGAAGTGGACGAAATCAATTGGGTATAGCCTCTTCACCTCGTGAACGACCAATGTTTCAATACTGGCAACAAAGCAAAAAGGGAGCAACTCGTAACTGATCTCGAATGCTCGCCCTACCTTCTATGCGCCTCCTGAAAACTAAGCCTAGGACCTACCGTGGTCCGGATCTCACTTAAGGCGTTTGTGCAGAAGATTTCCAATAGTCCGAGTAGGTGCTATCAGGGAGAGCCAAACCAAGGGAGCCGTTCGGGCACGGCAAACACTGGAGGTATCGCAAGCTCCATGGATTTAAAGTCTCGTAGACCGACCGGAGCAACCTAAAGAATCCTAATGGAATCCTATCCTCTAGCCCGCATTATGCAATGAGGAATGAATGGTAAGTATGTACAGAAAAGAAATGCACATAAGCAGTATATAACACGCAAGTCCTAGCCATGGGTTCTTGTCCTAGTCAGGAAGGTTCTATAGTTATGTACAAGTGTGAAGGCCGGTTTTGGTCTCAAAAGGGTTCCCCGGACTAGAGCCAAGATGTACTATCCCATGTCAAGTGTATTGCAAGACAATGGTCGAACAGCACGATGGCCCATCATAGTCGAGGGTTGCTAGGCGTTCCGGGAGAGCTTGTCACCGGTAAACTGGGCAAGATAGCCGAAACTCACTAGCGAGGCTTGTGCGGTGCAGAGTGTATAGGATAAAAGAGTCTAATCTTTCAAAAGATATTTAAAACCCCCTTTCGAAATACCATTTAAGTTTGGCTCTCGCATTTATTCGATTATTTGAAAAGTAAGAATAAGTTTCAAAGTTTCGGATAACGAACGTCCCCAGCAGAGGCGCCACTGTGGGCTCCCGAGGCCCAAAGTGCGTTTGAAGAGTCGCCACCTGGATTTTTGAGATGGATGATCCGAGAAACCGAAAACTCGTTTGAAAAAGGCTTTTGGTCAAGCGAAAACGGCGAGACTTTGGATTCGGGAGCCACATTACGAATGGGGAAGGTTTTTCTTTAAAAAGCACCCCACCCGCCCGGTAAGACCGGTCACTACTAGGTATTATTAAAAGGGGGAAGTTTTAAATATCTTTTGGAGAATCAAGCTCTTTAATAAAGCAAGCAACGGGGAAGGGACATGGGGAATATATCACATTGATGTGCAAGTGGTGTCATCTGTAGAGGGATGATAAGGATGATGCAAGCATGAAGAAGAAACTACTTGACAAGCTATCTGGAACATGGTCGCCTGTCAGGCGGCATACTGTAATGCTGCGGGCGGCCTTTCACTATGTCACGCGTTGTGCCTATCTTGTTATCAGACTATCATTAGTGTTTAAAACGACACCCGGTGTATTGTAAATGACGTGCGTCATTACTGGAAAACTCAGAATGTGTACAACCATCAGATCGTCCCAAGATAATACCATTTCTCCAAGCCATATTCATAAAAATAGCATTTGATATGCTTGACCATTTAGGATGATCAAGAAAACTCCGTAAAAGGGTGAGACATGGCTTGTAGAAATGATCCTGTTCTGGAAACACTAATTACAGACATCATGACATTCAAAATAGGCTTGATGAAGGATAACCATGATCCAAACAGCTTGAACAAGAAAAACAGTATTGACTGGAAATAACGCGCGTGTGAACTTACTATGCCGTGCGACACATCAAAGCGCCGCACTGCGTAGTCTACTCAGCACAGTGGCTGTTTAATTTTCTGAAAATGGTTTTTAAGTCAAGACCTAACCAAAAGAGGGTTAGATCTGACAACACGAAAAGCCCCCTCAGGACCAGGACAGAGCCTAGCCCAAGAAAACTTGGTTGTTTACCTTTGATCTCGAGCTTGATCGTCGATATATGATGAAAGGTGAAGACGGATGATGAAGAGATGTGAACGGGTGGGATCAAATGGACGATAGAGGTGTGGATGCGTGTAATAAATGGTACATG
>JAOTQK010049535.1:0-14649 GCA_025642025.1 Rhododendron ferrugineum | reverse complement strand
CAATGGTTGAATTGTATATTGTACATTGACGTTTGGATATAGTTGGTGTTGAATGGAATATTTCATTTTTGTTTTTTCTGAAATTACCATGATCTTATTTGAAAGTACTAGCATATTGGTATTATAGAATATTAAAAAAAAAGGGCCAAAAATTGGCTAATATAGCGTTCATTGCAAGCTATAAAAAGTAGAATAGGATAGCAGGCAAAGAATGCTATTAAAAGTTTATCTACAACAGCGGTCAAAGAACGCTATTAAAAGTATGTTAAAGACAGCGCGCAAAGAACGCTATAAAATGGTTACATACTATAGCGAGCAATGAACGCTATTAAAAGTCTTGACTTTTAATAGCATCGCCTAATAAGGCGTTCTTCAGAACGCTATCTATGACATTTAACAGCGTTTTTTGCACGCTATAAAATGTGATTTTTGTTGTAGTGACGGAGTGTTGTGTAGTTTTGAGACATGTAGTACTGTAATAGTTGTCTTTATAAATTATGCTTAGCTATGTTGTATAGAGACTCTGGAGTTGTATGATTAAGCGCTTCCACTGTTTCTCTTTATATGTTATTTAGTATGCTCTGAATGGTAAAAGTATTGGAGGCCTTAGTGATTTCATCATCGGCCGGTTACGTGACCCATATTGGAGTTGGGACGTGACAGAGGTGGTATCAGAGCTAGGTTTGGGATTTAGGGTAAAACTCCAAAGTATATGGGTTGGGATTTAGGGTAAAACTCCAGAGTACATCATATATTGGCATATAACAAATAAATTAAATATAGAGCCAAAAGAAACAAATAAGTTAATTAATGTGGTTTCTTTCTCCTTTTGATTTGTAAGAATGGCAAATTATAACTTTCACCAAGGAAGGGACGAATGGGGTCGTTATAAGGTGGTTTCACAGGGACCGGGAGTGTACCATGCTAGTTTTATGGTCATAGCAGAACATATGGAAAACGTAAGGAGAGATGCAGAAACCAAGGTGTGCCAAGAAATAGAAAAGGTGAATAGAGAGCATCGGTATCCTCCACGGATGACTCAAACGGTTGTCCGACATAGGTTGCGATCGCATAAGCTAGTCTTTAAAGTGGCAACGGAACTGGCTACTTCTTGGGAAACTTATACGGAGTTAAGGAATGGAATGGCGGTGGGTAAGTCCGCAGCTCAGGGTTCCGGTTCGTTTGCTCCGACACAGGCGTCCACCTCAGCGCTTGCGCCTAATAAGAGGGCACGTGTAATTTTTCGGGAACCTATGGTCGTTGAGGGAGTCGGTTCTGATTTAGAGGAAGAGGAGGAGGATCCCGAGGAGAATCCCGATATAATTGTGATATCTTCTGACTCGGAGTAGACGATAGGAGTGTGCCGAGAAAACTAAGTGAACTGACCATGTAAAAATGTAAAAAGTGTATAGTACGTATGGTAAGACTTATGTTATGGTAAGTATGACTGTGAAGTAAGGTACGTAATCTTGTCGATATAGATAGTTGTACATGGTGTTGTAAAAAAAGAGAGAGGGTGTACTCACTTTTGCTGTAATATAAACGTGTCTAGTTATAGATGAAAGAATGTGTTGCCCTTATTTTACTTCAATTGTTATGACTAAATCTAGATTGTGATCATCGTTAATCTATTTTGTTACTTAGACATAACCATGGTACGACGTCGCACTCAGGCAAAAATTGAGTCGCAAACGAGATTTGAACGCTTAGAAAAGACAATAGCAGACCTAACTACTCTGGTCCAAAATCTACAACAAAACCAACCACCCCCTCCTCCACCACGAGAACTACCACCACCCCAAGAACAACCACCACATGTGCCACCCCCTCGACGACAACCTGTAATACCAGAACAAAATGAGAATCAGAATCAACCCCAACCTTGCAGCGGGACTTGATCTTAAGGAGCTCCTGAAATTGATGCCTCCCACATTTGAAGGTGGAATATATCCTACTGTTGCGTATGAATGGCTGGCTGAAATCAAAAAGATCTTTAAGGTAATTACGTGTACGAAAACGCAAAAGGTGAGGTTGGCAAGGTACAAGTTGAAAGGAGAAGCACACCGCTGGTGGAATTTAAAAGACAAGGCAGAACCGGGTATGGAATGGAGGCGTTTTGTGGTAGTATTCAAAGAAAAATACGTCCCTCAGGCGATCAGAGATGCAAAATGTTCCGAGTTTTTGGACTTAAAGCAAAAAGGGGCAATGACTGTTGCTGACTATGAAGCTGAATTTACTAATTTGGCAAAATTTGGGTCCCACGCCATTGATACTGATAATAGGAAGGCGCATAAATTTGAAGATGGGTTAGTACCTACAATTAGAAATGTTGTTAAACAACTATGCCTGCCTACATATGTGGATGCTCTCGACCGTGCTCTCATAGTGGAACAAGGACGCGAGGATGTCAGAAAAATTTCTGAATTTAAAAAGAGGAAGAATATGAATGTTGGGAGAAATACCATATATGACAACCCAAAGAGACAAAATACTGGGAAGGTGGATCAAAGAGGGACTCTTCTTGCCTGTGCAACATGTGGGAAGAACCATTCTAGAGTATGTTGGAAGATCAGTCAAGGGAATCAAGGATCGACTATCCTGGCTTGTGTTACGTGTGGTAAAAATCATTCAGGAGAGTGTTGGAGAACTATGACTAAATGTTTCAACTGTGGTCAGAATGGCCATATTTAGAGAGATTGCCCAAAGAAGTTAACTGTGTGGGCACACGCCCCAAAAATTCTCATTTTTAGTTTATGAAAACGGGTGCGCCCCTTTTGGAAAAGCACGACGAAACGCTTCGATTCAGAGTCGCCACTCGGGTTTTAGCGGTGAAAAAACCCAAGGAACCGAACTTGAAACGCTTTGTTACGTTTTGATTTGAAAAAGGCTTGTAGACTGGACCATCGTCACCTTCGATATCTGAGGTTCGGGAACCAGGTTACGAGAGGGGAAGGGTTTTATGGCACCCCTCTCGCCCAATCCGGAGATCGGTCTCTACTCAGGCATTTCGTAAAACATTTGCATTTCTCTCTTTTGATCATTTCTTAGCCAGTTAGGGCGGGGGAACAGTTAAAGGGGATTAAAGCGGTAGCACGTTGCATTTATGTGATAAAATTATGAATGGTTTTATGGAAGCAATAATAGATTGAAAACAAGCACCTGTAAACATTTTAGACAAACTAGAGCACGTTGACTGTGAGATGATACACGCAGGAGCAAGTCTGCATGCATTGGTTAGACCACTGCATGCAAACCTGACCTGCGTGCGCAATATCATAACTGGCGTGCGCAGATGAGCCCAAGCCCACAACTTCTGTAATCAACCCTCTGGGCTCTGGAAGGGACCAGTGCACACCCAGGACAAACCACGCAGTTTATATGAAGCAGATATTGTACAGAATAAATAGCTATAGACAAATGGATTGGCTTAGAGCCATAGGGAAAGACAGAACACCCCTTAAACAGTGAGGGGACGAAAATAGAGAATAAGGCCTAATTGCCATGCAAGGGCAAGCCACTGGACCAGAGAAAGCAGGCGCACGCTGGTATGCAAGTATCGTGCACCAGTTGCTTCTTTGATCCAGTGCTTGGCTTTGCACTTTTCTGAGTTCTGGAACAGGACCAGGAGGATCCCATTGGCATTCCAAAGCAAAAATAACAAATAAAAAGCTATGCAGTACTAGAATACAGAAAGCAAGAAGCTGGTTTTATCATGCTATAAGGTGATCAAATATAGATAAAGCAGAAAATAGCTGACCAGTGATCCCCACGTCAACCGTGCACGGATTGCCATTACTGGCATACGGCTTAGGAGGACTGGCGTGCGCCATTGATAGCTATATACGGCCTTGAAGCCTTGCCGGCTTTAGGGCCAGGACTGGTATAGATTACCAGCCTTGACCCTGCCAGCCCCCCCTCAGGGGTCAGAACAGATATATCTCAAAAGGTGGTATACCTTTGCTTTGAGGTTGAAAATGAGTTTGAGCTTGAACTTGGGGTTTTGGAGGATGAAGAGTGAAAGGAATGGGTGTTATGGACTGTGAAATATTGCTCCCTTGCTTACTCTTTCAAAGGATGAGAAAGAAGCAAGAAAACAATGGAGAGAGGAATAGACAAAGCTTGGGCTTCCTTAATGGTTGCTAACCCCTTGCAAATAAATGCAAGGAGGGGATTTATAGGCTAGTAAACAACTGAGTGGGCTGGGATCAGTTGGCCTTAAGGGCTGTTTGGGGTTGGTTAGGCTAAGGAGGGAGCCTCCCATGCATAAAATGCATGGGACAAGGTGATGGAAGTTGTAGGAGAGAGGGGGGAGCAGTCCTGGACGACTGAGATCATCAGGAAACTGTAGACCACGTCGGGGTGGCACAAAAGTCCCGAACACGTGGTTGAATAAAGGTGATTTGACTGGGCTTGACTGGCATACGCACCTTGTTGAGTGGCGTGCGCCAGTGGAAACTGGGTCAACGGTCGATGACTGACACGTGGCAGTTCACCAGCGCACGCCAGCTCATGACCAGCATATGCCAGTAGATTTTTGCTGAGGCCATTTTGTTCTGGCTTGAAGGGTTTGAAAAGGGTTTGGATGAGGCTCGGAATGCTCAAAGCTCAAACATACTAACAACCTCGGGATGTTCTTGACCTTAATCATCATTGGGGAATCAAAGACCGTAACTAAACTAATCTGGACAGTCCAAAATAGGGTGTCTACAGTAGTCCCCCTTTGACAGCACTTGGAGCACCATTGTCTTGGTACAAGTAATGTCAAAGGTTTTCTAGACACCCCTCGAGGCTATCCAGAACAAAACATACGAGTCAAAGTAAACCCGAATACTTAAAGAACCTGATTGGTTTGAACCTGAATGGATGGATGGATGGATCGCCGATTGTTGAGATTGGATAGAACAGGCTGCTGCTTGCTAAGGATATATGGACGGATAGATCGCCGCTTGATTGTTTTCGAAAGGCCAGAATAGGCTGTCACCGGCATTGGATCGACTCCTGGGGAATAATCCATTTGCAGATGAACCGACTCCATTGGGGAAAGATTCTGCTATACGGGCGGACCGTCTTTGATTTGAAATTGGAGGACAGAACAAGCTGTCGTGGGAAGTGGGCTCTCCTAGGGAATAATCCATTTGAAAGCAACTTGCTGTCACTTGCTTGATTGGAAATTGGACGGACTGACCGTCGATGACTTGAAATTGGACGGGTGGACAGTCGTTGACTTGAAATTGGACGGGTGGACCGTCGTTGACTTGAAATTGGACGGGTGGACCATCGTTGACTTGAATTGGACGGACTCACCGTCGTTGACTTGAAATTGGACGGGTGGACCGTCGTTGACTTAAAATTGGACGGGTGGACCGTCGTTGACCTGGAATTGGACGGGTGGACCGTCGTTGACTTGAAATTGGACGGACTAACCATCGTTGACTTGAAATTGGACGGGTGGACCGTCGTTGACTTGAAATTGGACGGACTGACCGTCGTTGACTTGAAATTGGACGGGTGGACCGTTGTTGACTTGAAATTGGACGGGTAGACCGTCGTTGACTTGAAATTGGACGGGTGGACCGTCGTTGACTTGAAATTGGACGGACACTGCTTGGGGAATTAACCAGCCCCGAGCGGCAACACTGATTGGTGGTCACAGCCCTTGATTTCGAAAGAGTTTTGACCTCAAGGTGCAATATGGGCCTCAGGCCCAAAACCACTGGCGCACGCTGGCTAACTTGCACCGTACGCTAGTAACCTTAACAAACCCGAGCCCAAATCCGGCCCAGACCCGGCCCAACTGTTCTCCTTCACCTTGTAAACTTCTAGGACACGAACAAAACCACCATTCCTATCACTTTCAAACTCCCACTTCTTCCATCCTCTCTCAAACTTCGTCTAATCTCCAAACCCTACACAAACCTACTTACCCATCCTCATTCATGGCCGAAATAGGCGGTAGCGGTGGCAATGGCGGTGATAGGGGTAGTGATCGGCCGAGAGGTGACGGAGACGAGACCGAGAAGTCTCGAATCAACGATCGAACGTCAGGCGAGGCTCTGACGGGCGTTGGTGCAGAGACCTCTGGTCATGGCGGGGGTGACGGCGGCCATGCAGCAGAGGCTGGTGGTGATGGTGGCGTATGCCAGATCCAGAGGGGCGTACGCCAGTGGGTTTTGTAACTGGGGGCCCACGGGTGCAACGGCTGGACTCGAGGAGCGACGTGGAAGGCTTAGTGGTGACCTGCGGCGGCTTGGGTGCGGCCGGTGGCAGTAGCAATGGCAGTGGTAGCGGCGAGGGCCGAACGGGGACTCTTCCGAGGGACCCGGCGAGCGGTAAGGACCCAATGGTTGAGGAGGAGGCACCGAGAGTGGACCATGTGGAGCGGGTTGAGTTTGTGCCACCCGTGAGATCGTCCAGTCACAAGCCCGTCATGAGTAGTGACCTTGCGGAGTTTGTAGGTGGGGCCGCGCTCGCTCGGCTTATGAGGGAGAATCCTTTTGCGGTTGAGATAGTGATGGCGGCCCGGGAGGAGCGACGATAGCAGATTGCCCGGGCAAATGAGGAGGAAAGGTTGAGGCGGCGGAGACGGCCCAGGGAGAGCTAGAGCAAGAGACCGAGGCAGCCGAGAGGACTCAAGAGGAGGGACCTTGGGCGCACGAGGTGGCGGTGACCCTGGCGGAGTCCAGATGGCAGGCCTCTCGCGCCCCGTTTGTGGCAGAGGCGTTTGTACCTTCGGAGCCACACTTGTTCGTGCCGTTAGGGGCTGAGAGTTACGTCCCCCACCAGGACAGCTATGACGCAGAGCAGGTGTTGAGGGACCCTGAGTAGCACTTGTCCAGGACTTGGGCTCAGGTATATCTTTAAACTTGCTTCAATTTCCCTTTTGTACTTGTTGTATATGCACATGTTTAAAACTGTACTGTGTAGCTTGCAAGGCATATGAATTGGACCGGACTTTGACTTGTTGATACAGCATGTAGAACTTCTGACAACTTGACTCGACTGATAAAATGCTTGGTAACTTGACCAACTGTAAAGCGTTTAGAACTTGATAGAGATTGTTGATAGCGAACTTGAATCTTCGTAGACTTCCTCGATTGATTGTGTAACTGTAAAACTTGAAATCGACTAGTAGAATGCCTTGAAACGATTATCATTAAGATAGAATGCCCTGACGGCTTGAATCGACTGACAACTTGCTCTGATAGCTTGGTCGATGGGCGAGATGCCTTAAAACAATTGAGATCGACCGATAGAATTCCCGATAGTGCTCCTCGTAGCTTGACTCGACTTTGTAGGATGCCATGACATAATCTACTAGATAGAATGCTTTGAAATGATTGAGATCAACTGATAAGCTGCCTTGAAACGATAATCGACAAAATAGAACTCACTGAATATTCGACTGATAAATGCCTGCTTCATCTTTTAGGTTTGCTTTAAAGTTCTGGATTCGACTGTCCACTGGTTTTGAACTTGCTTTACTGATAATCCTTTTCTTTTGTTTTGGCTGTTGTGGTGTGCAGAGAGGAGTGGCCAGTACGCGGGAGCACGGTGGTCCAGCGTTCTCGCTTGAGCTGTATAGGGGTTGCCTGAGAGAGTGAGGGAGCTGGTGGACGCAGCGGGATTTGGTTTGTTCATCCCGACGCTGACAGCTGTGAAGAGTGACCACGCTGTTCTGACTGCACTGGCTGAGAGGTGGTGGGACACGTCGAACTCCTTCCACTTTCCGATTGGGGAGATGACGGTGACTCCCGCAGACTTTGCAGCCATCACTGGCTTGAGGGTAGGAGGTGAGCCGATCCCGTTTGACTCAGGGATCCACGGAGATGAGGCTGCGCTGAGGTGGTTCCTGGGAGAGGTACCTGTCGGTGGTGCGGAGACGGTGCACTACGACCAGTTTAGGAAGTACTTGCAGGGGAGAGTGCCATCTTCTGAGCAGGAGGAGGAGCAGATGGCCAGGGCCTACTTGTTGTACGTGTTTGGGGCAACTATGTACCCGAACAAGAGGGCCACGGTCCACTTGTCCTACTTGCCAGCCCTCCGAGACTTACGCACGGCCTCACGGTTCGACTGGGGAGGAGCAACTTTAGGAGCGTGCTACGGATTCATGGGAGAGTTCTCATGGGGGGCGAAGGCGACAGCAGGGTACAGGAGAGTGTGGGAGGTAAGAAACAAACTCCATAGTTCAATTCCATTCCATACTGTACTTTACAGCATAAACTGTGTTTCTGATGCTTTGATTGTTTGAAAACCTTGCAGCTGTGGGCTTACGAGGTACTGAGGATGTACCCTCTGGAGAACAGGTGTCCGGATGTGAGGGTGCTTCCCCGGGCTATAATCTGGGGTCCGCTGCGGGTAGGAAAGAAGAAGTCAAGGGGGAACTCTTCGGCTTCAGAGTTTTTCTCGACGGCTTGATGGGTTCTCAGGTAAAAACCAGCTTCCTTTTTGTTGCTTGCACTTTGAACTAATGATATGCTGTTGCTGATGACTTTTGAACATTCTGCAGGTGTAATAGAACCCGTGGAGAGTCGCAGGGCTCGAGCCCGAGTACCTGGTGAGGGGCAGAGTAGTGGCAGCGAGCCGAGTGCTTATGGAGTCGGCTTTTGGGTGGCAGTGGTACTTAGGCAACCAAGTGTCACGAAAGTCGCTTGGCTCGTCTGAGTTCCTAGTACCCAGGCCTCTTCCGCCTCGCGCTTCGCACACAGGGCGGTACACGCTTGGGGAGCTGCGGCGCTGTACCGTTCCTGCTGATGCTGTTGCTTTCGTGAGGGCCGAGCATACCTATGCTGTTTACCGGAGGCAATACTTGGCGAGGACGCTTGGGGTGGTAGAGCACATGGCGGTGCAGAACGAGGCCATGATGGTTGGCGAGGAAAGACGGGGACGGAGTAGCAGGTCGGACCGTTCTAGGGAGAGGAGCGAGTATGCAGCGGCGACCAGGCTTCCTCGGATTTCGTGGACACTGCCACTGCGGGACGCTCAGGGAGAGGCTGCGGTGGTTCGTTTCGAGCCAGCCAGGATGGAGCCGGCAGAGGTCACAGGACCGGTATGATGTACTTTCAACTTTACTTATTCCCTTGTACCACGTTTGAACTGTATTTGGACTGTATTCTGACTTTGATTTCCAAAATGAAATGCAGGCGCCGATTGAATGGGTG
The DNA here is from genome assembly GCA_025642025.1 of Rhododendron ferrugineum. Lineage (NCBI taxonomy): Eukaryota > Viridiplantae > Streptophyta > Magnoliopsida > Ericales > Ericaceae > Rhododendron > Rhododendron ferrugineum. The sequence continues at coordinate 5,491 of JAOTQK010049535.1, read as the reverse complement.
CGGGAGGCTTCTCGCTTGATGCTTGCCATGGAGAAAGAGTTCCACAAGATAGCGGGCGGCACTCCCTTGCACCTTCACTACCCACTGCCAGCGACTCCGGTTCCTTCCGTACAGCCTTAGGTATAAACTTTTTACACAAGAACTACTCCTGAGACCTGTTTTTGACATTTGATATATACACAATATGCACAACATGGACATATACTTGAAATAATGAATTGAATTGAATTAACAATGCAGGGACACACTAGGGCGGCTTCTAGGCGGAAGGCTGCAAAGCCAGCCCCTCAGAAGTGAAAGGGCATGGCTCCTGCTGCGACTCAACGACAGGCGAGCACCACACGGCCTGAGGCCAGAGGAGTGGTGATTGCCCCTGCGAGCGAGGCTCCACAGAGAGAGCTGAGGAAGAGGTCAGCTCAGAAAACGCTGCCAAAGGGGCCAGCAAAGAAGAAACAGAGGCAAGAGGAGGAAGAAGAAGGAGAGGAGGACGAGGAGGAGTCCACATCCCTCAGCAGCGGCTCAGACTCTATTGATGATCCACAGTTCATATTCGACCCGACAGAGTTAGCTGCTGAGAGTGAGGATGACGACGACGAGGCTGAGGACTTTGCGGACTGAGGGCTATTACTGAGCCTCAGATACTCTTACTGTCTTTTGAACATTGGCTGCTTTTGATTTTTGAGATGAGGCCTGCGTGCCTTTTTGATCCTCGGGCGATTGTGCCCAGCATATGATATTGCCTGCTTTGCTCGGGCCGTTGTGCCGCTACATACATTTCCGTCTTTTGATTCCATGGATATCTGCTTTCGGATAGCATATGAAAACTGCATTTTCCGTTTATTGAGTCCTTTTAATAATATTGACAAAGGAGGTGGTTAAACCGTCCACTAATACCTGACATGCATTGACAAACGCTCTGAATTGACAAACAAAAGCTAGGATAAGCACATGACTGACCTAGCTCGAAGAAAGAGGCGGAAAATCCTCAGGATACGACTCGTATCCTACTAGGATACGCGGAAAATGATGAAATTTGGGCGTTAGTGAACCAAAACTTGGAATTCTCCTTGAAAAGGGAAACTGACACTTTTGGAAGATCATATAGACATAGTGAGACTTGTGTAAGTCAACGGAATCGGGAAAAGTGACCCGAGACAAGAAATATATCGAAAAATGCTAAAAATGTCTCAAAAACGGACATAAGACGCCAAAGATGACTCGATTTAGTCCCGGACTGAAACCAACACCCCCGTACAGTCACATTAGGCACGTAAGACCTGTACGGCATGACAAAAGTTGGCAAAAGTCTTCGAGACGAACTTTGAGCCTCCGTATCGTCCATTTTAGGTGGACACGGGCCGCCGGAGGTCTGAAATCTTCGTTAGGCACGACGTTTCGGATCCGATGCTTCTCCACAGTCCCAAATACCATTCATGACTTGTACGAATCATCAAACATGCAAAACAAGTCTCAGAACTGAAAATGGTTGCTCGAGGGCAGTTGCTGCTGTATCTGGTGTCTGGTGCAAGCCTCACTGGCGTGCGCCAGTTATTGAATGTAGTATGCCAGTAGTGAAGGCACAGGCGCACGCCAGTTGTTGATGGGCATACGCCGGTAAAGTGTGATACAGACCCACTTGCCTGACCCACTGTCCTTTTCCTGGGTACCCCTTGTCTTCACCCCCACACGCTTTGAACGCGGCTTCTGGGTTTTCAGAGGGTAGAGTCCTTCATTGTAAGGATGTTGGATGCCAGCATTTGGTATTGCATAATGGCATAGGAAAGAACGTGGCTCCTCTGGCCTATAAATGGCCAAGGCATGTTTCGCTAAACTGCACACTCGCACCTCTTTTTCTATTTTCAGCATTCATCAGTATCCTTGAATGGAAAATCCACTCCCAACCTTGATTAAACCCTGGCTGGTGCAATTTCTAGGCATCGACTGGCTAAATTTTCAGTATCATGGTCTTGCTTCCTTTCGATACCTTCGACACGTACCGCTCCAGCCGGCACTTCTAAAAGCTACGCTCCGGTTCTGGGACCCGGACGTCCATGTCTTCCGCTTCGGTGATGACGAGATATGCCCGACCGTTGAGGAGTTCCAAGCGTACCTTCGGACGTACACATCTCTAACACTTGTCATTCCCCCTTATCAGGTAAGCATGCCTGGACTGCTGGCTACCTCACTTGATATTTCCAGAGGCCTGGCCAACTCTATACTGGAGGGCGATCAGATCCACATCCTGCGTTTGATTGAACGGTACAGCCCTAACGGCGACTTGGAGGATGATGCTTGGCAGGCACGGCGCCGCTTTGCCTTGGTGATCTGCCTGTTGGCTGCTTACTTGTTGATTCCAGCCGACGGGCGGGTCAGTCCCCTGCTCGTGAGCGTTGCTACTCAGATGGGGGCTCGACATAATGTTATCCCTCTGGTCCTAGCGGAGACGCTTCTTGGCCTAGACCTGGTGTGCACTGGGCAATCGAACACTTTTAGCGGGAGCCCACTCTTGCTTCAGGTAAACTCACTCAGCTCACCTTTTTCTGTTTTTCGCACTTTCTCATTTTACCTCGACTCTCGGCTTAGGTTATCTTCTGGCTCCTTACTTGTTTTTCTGCTCGAGTTTTATCTGGCTTCTCACTTGTTTTTCCACTCATGTAGTTGTGGCTATCAGACAAACCGAACCTGTTGCAGCCGCCGGAGGACGGCTGTAACCTTTTTCCAAGAAGAATCCATCAGAGGGCGATGCGTTAGCGATGCGTTATCCTGAGATGGGTATTGAAGAATGGTACGAGTTCATGCAGCAGATGCAGCCTGAAGAAATTGCCTGGAGATGTCCCTGGTTGGAACTTGCAGAGATGGCTCTTCATTCAGATGGGTTTGACAGGGTGGTGATTGCAGGACTGACAAGATTTACCTTCTACATCCTCGGTCGCATCCTTCGCCAACTGGGTAATCGCCAAGGGGATGTCCGCATCAGTGCTAGGGATTTCCGTCTCCCTAACTTCAATGCTTAAACTCTCAATGGGTATAAAAGGCGCTGGGGTTTCAGAGTCCTTCAAGCAGAATCACCATATTTCACCCCGAGGCTGAGGAATCGCTATAGACAATGGCTAAGAGCAGATGTGCAAGCAAGAGAAAACATCGGCTGACTCCGGACCACTTTGCTATTATTGAAATAAGCTGTGAGCCGTTAGGCTTCTCAAGCATTTTGTTCTGTTTTTCATGCTTTAACCGTTTTTAAGGTTTTTATGCTCAGCTTGTATATTAGAGGTAGTAATTTGCAATAAAGTTGAAAGATGAAGGGTTTCCCCCTTCTGATTCTTCAATAAAGCTCCGTCTTGCTCTCGACTTTTCTCGACCTTTGATGCGGATCCTTGAAAGGGTAAACCATGGACCAAGTTGATAGAATACGACCGGGTCTCAAGGTGAGACTGCCTACGTATCCCTTTCCAGGGAATCAGGTCAGAACGTAGTTCAGGCCAAGGTTCGCTCATGTATTTTACCTCTCCTTTTTACGCTTTAACTTTTGCCTAGTGCCGTCCTTCACAGGTTATTGGCCTAGCGAGCTTTCGACTTTTGCCTATTTATTTTTGCCTAGACCGCCTCCTTAGGTTTTCAGTCTAGCAGGCTGCTCTAACTTTTGCTTGGAACCGCTCACCCTTATGATTTTCGGCCCAACGAGCATCTCTCAAGGATAGTAGCGTTTGAGTTGATCCAGGTTGACCAGAGTGCTAAATTCATTGCCGTCGAGGTCGATCAGTTTAGCAGCACCCCCAGACAAGATGGTCTTGACAATGTAAGGGCCAGATCGCTTTGGTCGGAACTTCCCGCGAGGATCGAACACTAGAGCCCGGATTTCCTTTGTAACCATGTCTCCTTCCACCAGTCCCCTGCACTTCACCTTCTTGTCAAATGCTCGTGCAATTCGACGCTGGTACCCTTGAACATGATACAACGCTCGGAGCCTCCTTTCATCGAACAGCATTAGCTCGACAAACCTTCCGCTCAGCCATTCAGATTCCTCGAGACCACTTTCAGCCATGACCCTCAAAGACGGAACCTCAAGCTCGATAGGAAGTACTGCCTCCATTCCATAAACCAAAGAGAACGGGGTTGCTCCAGTTGAAGTACGGATTGACGTCCTGTAGCCCCACAGTGCTAAAGGCAGCTGTTCATGCCAATCCCTTGCAGACTCAACAGTTTTCTTGATGATCACCTCGACATTCTTGTTGGCGGCTTCGACTGCTCCATTTGTTTGTGGACGGTAGGTCGTGGAATGATGAATCTCGATGTTGAACTCCTCGAAGAGTTCCAGGACCCTTCCTTTGAAATGACTTCCATTGTCTGACACAAAAGCCTGCGGGACGCCATACCGATAAATGATATTCTTTCGAATGAATTGAGCGACTTGAACCGTTGTCAGGGTCTTGTAAGACTCAGCCTCAACCCATTTGGTGAAGTAATCTATCGCCACCAGTATGAACTTGTGACCATTCAAAGCAGACGGCCTGATCATCCCAATTACATCGATGCCCCACACGGAGAAGGACCATGGCGAGGTCATGCCACATAGTTTAGAAGGTGGAACATGTTGCAGATTGGCATGGATTTGACACTTGAAACAGCGCCGCACATAGTCGATGCATTGAGACTCCATGGTTGACCGGTAGTAACCCTGCCTGAGAATCTTCCTTGCAAGCATAACTCCACTCATGTGAGGACCGCAGACTCCTTCGTGAATCTCTTCCATTATCCTTGTTGCTTCGGCCCCATTGACACACAGCTTGTGCATTCCGCAGTGAGACCTTCGATACAGCTTCCCTCCACAAATGATGTACTGAGCGGCCAACCTTTGTAAAGCGACTCGATCCTTCCTTGAAGCATCAGCAGGGAACTCCCCTCGTTCGACAAAGTTCCAAATATCATGGTACCAGGGCAGGCCATCATCGACATCATCAATGGCGTTGACGTATTCGTAAGCAGGCAAGTCCCTCTGCTCAATCACAATTGGCCGCAGTTTAACTCCTACTGGAAGTTCGATCATTGAAGCCAAAGTCGCCAAGGCATCGGCGAACTGATTCTTCAATCGTGGAATATGAGTGAAGGTCACCTTATTGAAGCGAGGAATCAGCTCTTCCAAATCTTGGTGATAAGGCTTTAGCTTTTCCTCACGAACCTTCCAATCTCCATTGGCCTGAGAGACTACTAGGTTTGAATCTCCAATCACTTCGAGCTTCTCGACCCCAAGCGCAATAGCAGCTTCCATCCCGACGATGCAGGCCTCATACTCAGCTTGATTGTTGGTGACGTCGAAATTCAGTTTGAAAGCTAGTGGAATATGAGCACCAGCGGGCGTGATCAGCAACACCCCAATTCCAAAACCCTTCTGGTTAGCAGCCCCATCAAAGTAGAGCGTCCAAACCTCCTCGACAACTGTCAGCACATCCTCGTCCGGGAAAGTGAAGTCCACATCCTCTGGTCCGTCAATCGG
>JAOTQK010049498.1:0-14663 GCA_025642025.1 Rhododendron ferrugineum | reverse complement strand
ATACATGGGGGATTTAAGCCAACGTGTAGTGTACCTCCGTTCTACGTTCCAACATCACTTTCCATAATCCTCTCTCTTGATTCTGCATTCCTCTTGTTTTTTCCTCAATCGATTGATGTTTAATTTGGCCTTACTTTTGTTTCTTTGTTTGTTTGATTGAAACAGGTACAACTGCAGATGATTGTTCCCGTAGTTCACAAGTGGAAAGGTGGTGGACATCTTCATTCCCAGAGATCGAAGGTTTTTTCCTAAATACCTCTCTCATTGCTATTTCCTCTTTCTCAAACAGCCCTTTGGATTAATTTAGGGATTTGCTACTTTGTTGTTTCTCACAGAAAAAAAATGATGAGATTTAGTGGCAAATCATAACCCTTTCTTTTATGGTGAACTCACAGATTAATCCAACCCTTTCTTTTACAGCGAAATCACAGATTAATCCAAAGGGCCTGTCAAGGCTTTGTAATCTGGAATATGTTGTGTTTGATAAAGATGTGTTTGTGCTTTTTGTATTTTGTTTGGTTAGCCGTGTACTCCGATTGTTGGGGGTGAACAAGCGACTTTCCCCACTCTTTTGGCTTCCAAAGAAGAAAAATGACACCAGGTCCCGTACGTATATTTCTGGAACATCTAATCCTGCCCTTTATCAGGTATCATTTCAAATGCTTTTAAATCATTGATGTTTCTCTACGTAGTTCCTCTGCTATTGAATGGTTGAATACATCAGTGGTACCCCTCCCGTTAAGGACAGGTTTTGTTGTTCATATGTCTAGGGCCCGCCCGCCACCAGTAGAACCTAGCCCCCTTATGTTGGTTGTGTAAGATCTGACATTTGGCTTAGTAGGATTTTCTATGGTTGTCCTTACTTGGTATTTTGGAACTATCCCATCTTCAAAATATTATTTAACAAGATGATAAATAAGCTCTATCAATAAAAGCTTTCAACGACATCTGACAATGTACCCCGACACTCCATACTATACACCTTGATTGGTACATGAAAATGAAGGGTTGAGCATACACTTGCCTAGTAGGAAAATCTCTACAAACTTTATGTGCCTATGAGATGACAGGAATATGCGAGAACCAAGAATTCAGATAACATTAAAATATACGACAAGGTATAACATTATGGTGGAAATCAACGAACTCACACCTCACACTTAGTATTTAATCCATTATTGTCTATATAATCCCTTGTTATTCCAAGTTACGCCTCACATCGATCGTTATCAAGAAAATGTCTATCGCATTCTCAACACACACCTTCTCCTAGGATTCTAGGCTTACCATCACTGATATCATTTTTCTTTTGTTTCCACATCTCCATACAAAGACTTAGACACACTCTAGATTCTTTAATGACCATTTTCTCTTTCCTATTCCATTTCACTAACCCACTTCTCATTTGTTTAAACACATTATGCCTAAGGTACGAAAAAACATAACGCGAGTAATGACATGTCAAACAATACCACAATACAACACCAAAGAAGTCACACAAATACCCAAATCTACCTTCCAAATTTCAGATTAACACTTATCGTATCCTCCCTTATGTCCCCTTTATTACGTTTTCATGTTAAGGCCAACGCGTCAACGACCACTCACTTTCCCCCCACACACATGCCCTTTATCCTATCCCCATGTTCATCAATTTTCATTTTAACTCCACATGCAAATATTAACATAAACCTCCTATAACAACTATCGCACCTCAAGTATCAACATGTCTCCATACCAAACAAATCACCAAGCTGATATTAGATTAATGAACCACAATAATCGGGAAGGCTGTAAGAACAAAAAGAAGCTAAGCACAGACATTCCAAACGAATCTAGCATGCCAACTCAAGTTTACCGTTCATAGTTCTCATATGATTACATCATCTTGCCTTGATTCCCATTAACGGTTACCAAAACCATTTTCTCCATTATTTCCAAATCCTTATTCGTATTCGTCTTTCATCCTCAAGTTCCCATTCATCTACAAAGTGTCATGCATTTCATTTCCATTGTTTCATGTACGTTCTCCGGGTATTTGGGACCTCGTGCGTACCCAGCCGGCATCCCACCAATTGGCAGATCCGCTTGTCCCCGGGTATTTAGGACCCCGTGCATCCCCTGCCGACATCACACCGATTGGTTGATCCGTTCATAATCGTTATGCCTTTCAATTATCCAAGTTTCAAATTTTACATTCAACGATCCACCGTGCCATCACGTTTATCATTTAATTAGTCCATGCCATTCATATAGAGTGTAACATATTCTCGTTACTCAAGCTACTTCATCATCCAACATCTTTCTAATCTCAATACACAACAAACATGCCCACAAAACCAACTTACGAATCATATAAACAAAGATAACCTCATCTTCATAAGTACAATAAGGAAGACGCACAAATCCAATATTCGTCATGTAGTAAACCAACGCTTTAATCTCATCAATCGAACAACTTCAACATCACATCATTTGAGCGCATATCAATACATCAACCGTACATATCCTTTATTCCACATAAGTTCTTACATGATTTGACTATCCTCATTTCTTGTTTTAATATATCGTGTGACCGTTACTCATCCCATTCCCCATACTTGTCATTATTTCATAATTAGCGTTCACGCGTCTTGTTTCGATTATCAATGACTCTTAACAAGTCCTTAACCTTCATTTTGATGATAATTAATTCCTTTTAAGACCTAAGATGGTACACTATGTGTCCAACGTCTAACTATATCCATAAAACCCATAAATATGTGTAATAGAACCCAACGGAACAACCCAAAGCCTCAAAACATGTAAACGGGAAAATTTAAGAAAGACTGTCTTGGGTTCCAGAACTGGCAAAAACAGGGGTTTCGGAATTGGATGGGTACCAAAACTGGCAAAACCAGGGGTTCCAGAACTCAGCCCGAGAAACTTAAAAATTCACCACTGGACAAAGGTTTCCGGAACTAGGCAAAAAGGGGGTTCCAAAACCAATCTGGAAATTTTCCACGAACAAGATAGACATGGCTGATTTCGTTCAAGCTCAACAACAATATTTTAAACATGATTTTGACACTCAATCAACTCATAAACACATAAAGGAGGTGAGAAATCTCTACCTCAAAACCCAAAGATTCCGAGCAAGCCCTAGACTTTCAAACTTGAAATCAACCGAATACTCTCGTCCAAGCTCAAACCCACGGATTTCAAGTTCAATAACGCAATCAAAGGGTGGAGAGGAGGTAAATCTAGGTGGGTTTTGGGGGTATGAGAGAGAGAGAGAGAGAGAGAGAGAGAGAGAGAGAGAGAGAGTGTAACACTCCGTCCTACATCGGAAGTCTACATGGATGATCTTGGGCATATAACAAACCTTGTGGGTTACTACTAGTACCTTGTGCTTAAGCTTTTGGGCCATGTGGTGTGGCTTGTGGATCAAAATCAAGGTATTGGGCTAGTGGTTTGCTTGGGGCATTACAGGTGGTATCAGAGCCATCCATGTGCACGACCATGTGGGCCTCTGAGTTTGGTTGGATTTGATTAGTATTGGTGATTATAGTGCTTAACCCCTCGCGCCCTCGCGAGGCTATAAAGTTGGGGAGATTGTAACACTCCGTCCCACATCGGAAGTCTACATGGATGATCTTGGGCATATAACAAACCTTGTGGGCTACTACTAGTACCTTGTGCTCAAGCTTTTGGGCCATGTGGTGTGGCTTGTGTATCAAAATCAAGATATTGGGCCAGTGGTCTGCTTGGGGCGTTAGAGAGAGACATGTGTGAGTGAAAGAGAAAGGGGCTACGTGGCCCTCAATACACACACATACACATATATATACTCTCTCACTTATAGCACTTTGCACCCCTTCATTCATTATAGCCCAAATTAACTTCCAAAACTTTCAAGTTTTATCACATTGGACCCTAAATCACATATTCACATCATATTTCTCATTTTCTTATAACTCATGCATTTATAAAACATTGAAATTTATAGAAATTAAACACGGGTCTCTACACGCTCACATCTTCTTCTCTGTTGTCTAATCAAGTGATTCCTTATATCTTTAATATCGGTTTGAATCCACCAATTACCAGTGACAGTACCGGTACCCCGTTTAGAATTTTTCTTCTGGAACTTGCAACCTTCAAAACCTCTTTTAGTTGATGGTGTTAATAATGTGGTCATACATTTGCTTTTATATCTTTTGCTTTAATTTGGATTAGGGAGTTTGGTATTTTTTTTGATCGGCAGAAGTTTGGTATTGTTAAAAGGAATTCATGCTGTGAATTGAATTGTGCTCTACGAGTTTTCTGCTAAAGGAGAATATTAATTAGAGGAAGGCCATCTAGTGTATTTTGGGAGCCAGATTGAGATTAAGTTTTATTCCATTTTTTATTTTGTGTGTCAGTAATAATGTGTGTAGAAGGAGAGGCAGTTGATGGTGGCGGGTGGCGGACTTGGTGGTTGGTGGGATGGTTTTAAATACTCCGTAAGTTTAGATTGCACACGAATCCTTTCATGGATTTGACGAAGAAATTAAATGCATGTGCAAGAACATTAATGGAGTTAAATGAATGTGCAAAGATAGGAAAGGGAAAAAAAAAGATGTGTATTGGGGGTAATGATTTTGGCACCGATTTTTTTTATAAATCCATTTAAAAAAATTTCTTCTAGTATACTTTGAAACTTTTGTTATGTAATTAGAATCAACAAAAGACAATTTTGGGGTGCATTTATAAAAAAAGAGTAAAAAATCATTTACTAATTCTCGAATTTTGTTTTCTAGTAAATGTTCTAATAAAGGTAAATTAAGAGCCAGTCCTGACCCAATTTTTTAAACCCAAATTTGGGTAAAAACTTATTTTGGGTCAGCTCCACTCCAATGGCAAAATGATCTTTTACCCAAATATATTTTTTTGGAAAATTCTAAAACCCAATTGGCTGACAATAGTAAGTGTGTGAATATGTATTAAAGGGTGTAGACAATTTTTGTTTTCTAGTTTGTTTATTGTCAGCCTAGTGGGCTAACAATAGCAAAACCGTATTATTTTTTTAGTATTCAATGGCAATAATGTAAATAAGAGAGAACAAATTTGATTTGGGGTAGAGAGTGACTGCTGTGAAAAAAAAGAGAACTCGGCCCACCTCCATAGCCACTGCCAACCTCTGCGGTTTTTCTCCCCCAAGTCGACCTGTGCTCTGGCAACCACCAATCACCACAACCTTCTGGCAACCACCCAAACAGTCAATCACTTTCCACCACCCAAATAACTCTGATCCATATATCTTCCTCTCTTTTCCATTTGTAGGAACTCGTTCCGGCGGTGGCAGCCATGTGAATCCCCTAATCTCCCGCTCCAATTTCCATCTGTAGGAACTCGTTCCATCTCTCTCTCTCTCTCTAGCCGTTGGAAAAATGGGAAAAGGGTTTGGGTAGAACATTGGAGAGATTTTTAAGATTTTTGCCCAAATTTTGAATTTGGGAAAGGGTTTGGGTCAAGATTGGAGATGCTCTAAGTGAGCACAACTTGTTTTTGATATATATCTCACGATGTCCCCATAAGAACTGATATAGAGATTTAGGACTTGAGACTTTAGGGCAGAGCTACTAGACAGTACATTGTAGTGATTCGAGACTCGTCTTCTTTTATGCTACCATCAATACACGTAACTCATGCACATGCATCTATATAATATGGAAGGACTGTTTTTGAATCCCAACATAAATCCAACGGTCTATAGTTAAGTTGCCTGAGATTGATTTAACTCACGAGTTAAAGGGCTCAGATTTACGTTTTGGTTCAAGCAATGGCTGAGATTGCTTTGTCTAATTTAACTGTTCCCGCCTAAGAGTATACCACACCACGTTCATCCCCATGAACCCCTCTCTCTTTCTCTCCCTCTATAAACAGCTCCCCACACCCCCATGCCTCTCTCTCCAGTTTCCCACTCTTTCATCTGGTTGGTATATATGACTTCCCCTCTTCACACCTCGCTTTCTCTTTCACAGAACTTCAACGCCAACCATCACCCCTCCTCTCTCTCTCTCCCTCCTTCTCAAATATACTACGGCAACCACCGCCTCACAGAACCACTGAAGTTCGAACCTGCTGTAAATAGAGTTCTGAACTCAATCCGGGTAAACTGCTCTCTCTCTCTCTCTCGCACTTCACTATGGCTGCCAAGTTCTATCTCTCTCCCTCTATCACTCGCACTCTCTCTGTACTTATTATATAAACAGTTGCATTTTGTGTGTGAGAGGCTGGGTGCGTACATGTGTTTGATTAAATGTTTACTAGAAAACACTAAATCATTCGCACAAAAAAACGCATTCCATGTGATAACTAATGCAGTCCTTTTGGCAGGGGAATGACACAGGAATTTCTTCGTATTCGCCACGGCAGCTGATGGTATGAACATCTATGCTTTGTGTGAGTTGTATCCATGGTTGACGTTTTACGTTGAATTGACTTGAAATTACTATAATGGGTTGTAGTTTGAAACTAGGTCTGATGCTTCTGAAACTCTGTTTTTGTTCCAAAATCCTTCTAATTTAGGAGTTACTTATCTCGATTTCTTAGATTCTCAATCAAGTATTCTAGCTTTTGTGTTTTCCACTGATTTTAATAACACATTCCATGTGTTCGATTAAATGTTTACTAGAAAACACAAAACTCGCTCGCACAAAAAAACGCATTCTATGTGTTCGATTAAATGTTCACTAGAAAACACAAAACTCACTTGCACAAAAAAACGCATTCCATGTGATTACTAATGCAGTCCTGTTGACTCGTTTGAAGTGAAGTCTGGTTCCCACTGGGGCTTGAAATTTTTTGGAATCTGATTTTGATTAGGTGGAAACAAACTCATACTTCGAGAACTCAAAGCCATTCGTGTTCGCGAGGTAAATCCAACCACAACAATTGCATTACATTTGGAATTTAAAGTCACTGCATTATTTTTGTAACCAAAATTTTCAGCTATTCAATTATTAATAGGAAAGTCAAAAGACAAGGAGAAATGGCTCAACAAAGACAGGGAGCAACCACAAAAGGCAAGGGAAAAGATAAGACAGCCGGTTCCGACGGAAAAGAGAAAAATTGGGTATGATGCTTGACATTCTCTTTACAAAAAATCTGGAGTAAAATATAATCTGATTGACTTGGTTGGTTGGTTCAACCTGATAATTCTTTTTAAAGCCAATTGTTTTTTCTAACTTTTTTTTCCCTTCCACATTTTTTTTTCTATTTTCCTTTTAAACATGTGTGACACTTCCTGTATTTAATTCATTGCCTTCCTATTAGGAGAAGTGATCTGTAATGTTGTGTTCTGAAATTAGCTCCTTTTTCAAAGTGTTCTATCAAAACATATCGTTGTGAATCGACTTTGATTACAAGCATTGAGTCCCAAAACCATAGGACCACCACAGGCTCAAAATCCCCCCATAGCAGACTCAAAGACCCCAAAAAATAAAGAACCAGCACCAAACTTAAAACCACAAGAAACAGACTCCAAGACTCAAACCCCAACAGCCTCCAGAACCAGACTCAATGTAACACCCCCCAACAGCATCCGAGGACCAAAAAACACCCACACAAATAGATGGCTTTGCAAATAGTATTGAGGTAGGATCGAGATGCGTATGTGCATGTAGATTCCTGGTTCAGAAATCCTAATTTGTCCTTCTGTGAACTGTGACCGTAAGTTTGTTTTTTCCTTTTTGATTTGATCATTGTTATGAATGTTGAACACATGTTTCATCTATCTATCTATCTATCTATTCTATCTATAAAAGGAGAGACCTTTTTGGTATGGACCACAAAAATGAAGCTGGCTCACATATTCACTTTCCTTAGAAGACCCCGTAAGACAATTCTATTGCACATTAACCATTCAAAAAGGGGCAAATGTGTAATATTACATGCTTAAAGCACTTCCTAAAAAACCCATGTTCGGAAGAAGAAGAAAAAACTTAATAGTGCACTTTTGAATGGAACAAATTTGTAGAGAGCTCTTGCAACGGCAATTAATGTTGTTTATGCATAAGGTATTGCTAAAAACTTAATAGTGCACCCAGCCTATCTCTCTCATGCATTTTAGTTACGGATGAATTACTTGGCGATCTGTCCATTTTAGTGCTCCTTTGATCCATTTCTTCTTCCTTTCTGCATTTTTTGGCAAAATGCAGTTGAAAAAATTATTTTTGTTTGATGCTTACATTGTTGTTCATGCTGATTTATGGAAGCGTTTTTTTAATGGTGTGGAACTTTAAAGTGTTCTTGTGATCATTAGCCCTACTATATGAGTAAAATCTGCAAAAAAAAAGGGGCAACTTTTCTGTGTCTACTTTTTCTCTTTTTCTTTTTTTCAGGGTACTACCTTTTTTGTGAATCTGTGCTTTGTAGATGAGAAAATGGGGGGTGGGGGGGACAGGGCCGGCTCATAAGTTTTGGAGGCCGGAAGCGAACTTTTTGAATGAGGTCTCCCTATATTTTTCATACAAAAGTGGTCTACAAAGAGTTTCATAACAAAAAACCATTACAAAAGATTTACCATTACAAAATAGAAGCATAATAGTATATAATTATCCCCCCCCCCCCCCAAAAAAAAAATGCAACTATTACAATACCTCAAAATCCATCATTTGAAAATTAGTCTTCTCGCACTTTTTGTTGCAAATGTACTAATTAAGTCTCCATAGTCAAGCTGCTTCACCAACTCCTTCTTGATAGACATTATAGCCAATCCATTTAATTTTTCATTAGACATGGTTGACCGAAGATAATTTTTGATCAAGAAATTCCGTATGCATGTATTTTCCGTCCGCGGTCGTCGGTCGTTGTCTTCCCTTCCCTTCGACTCCTCAAACGTGAAGCATGAAGCGTTTGCAGCTTACTGCGTTTCTTTCTTCTTTTTTGGATCTGCGCAATATATTCTTCTGGCCGTCCCTTATTTTGTTTTTCTTTTTTAACGCCTTAGTGTTTCTAATGAGTAATTCCACCGTTTGGGCCTATTTTGTGGCTCCTAAATTTCAATTGGACCTATTTTGTGTAAATGAGGCTAGTGCAAAATTTTTTGGGGCCATATATACATACACATATATATAGGGATCCTAGAATTTTTGGGTCCTCATTTATAATTTTTTTGGGGGGCCGGAAGCGTAGGCTTCTCCTGCCTTTGCCATAAGCCAACCCTGGGGGGTAAGGGTTTATGTGGTGTTTGAATTCTACTCGTGTCATATATCTTTGTAGGGCAACTAGGCAAGACTATTGTCGTATCTCTCTTATGAATTGATAGGACAAGTCTGTTGGCATTTCTCTTATTCTGGGAGTGCCAAATTGTGGAAACTTTTCCTTCATACAGACGACCAAGTTGATGGCATGTAACCATTAGGTGTTAAAATTTCAATTAATTTCCGCCTTCACATATTAATTTACTCTATTCCTTTTTGCCACTCTCTTTTGAACTTTGTGGCTTGATGATTCTTCATTTTAGGTTTGAGGTTGCGAAAGAAATTAAACTGACACAGATGGAGTCTAATGGTATTATAACTCCTACATCAGTGAAGGTTATGGCGGGGGCTGCCGCGGAGGGTCCACCGAATTTATCTCATTCTAATCTTTACGTATCTCTCTTATAAATTGGTAGGGAAAGACTGTTGTTTTCTGTTTTGCATTTTTTCCTATTTTCTTCATGAATGTTCCATCAATCATGCCAAGGGAGTTTGGAACTTTTACTTTTAGGTTGTGATCCAAACGTTTTTGGAGGTGTTGGAGTTTATAGACGCCCACATTGAAAAAGGTTTGTTGGGCTTTGAAGGAAGCCAGGAACCGCTTTTGATGATGGAGTTCAATAATAGTGGATGCTGATTACTATCCTCTCATAATGCAAAGACACCCCACAGAATCATATCATTGATGGAGAAGTCAGCAGAATCCCATTTGCTTTTGACCCAGAAGGTAATTCTTAGCTTTATCAAGTCCACCACCTCCTCCCAGTTTAGTGCCTTGTTCTGAAATAGGTGCTCATTCCTCATTTTCCACAATGACCAGATAACTCATTATTATGAAGTTTCTTGATCCTACAGTTTCCTCCAAGCAAAAAACTTTTGAGTTCCAGATACAGAGAAGGCCATCAGCAGTTCCAACAGCATCTACTTCCAAAAATTCACAGTTATAATTCCACCATATTGAGTTGATGAAGTCCTTAGATACAGATTTCTGTTTGGTTTCCTGCAAAAATACCATATCCATTTTTTTCTTTAAGTATCTTCTTTATACATCCTCTTTTCTCCTTTTTGGTTAAATCCATTCCATGTCAAACACTTCATTTTTATTGAAGTGTAAACATGAATCCCCCACCAAAAGAAAGTGTTTAATGCTGTCCAGCAGCTCTGTCAACTCTGTCCAAGTCCTGGGCTTCCATCTCTGCAATTTTGCTTACTACTTCATCTTCATCTCCATCATATCCCAATCCGATGATTTTGTTGCATGCTCATACAGCTTGTGCCTCATTCAATATAATTCTATTTCTGTTGACAAATCCTCCAGAAGTGCTGCAATGCTGCAACTGCTGATCTGTAAACCTCACACTTTTGTTTATTTTTCCTTCCCTTGTTGTTAACCTTTGTGAAGCCAAGGATGTCGTCAATAGTCTTCCTCTTCTTCTTTCCCTTAACCCCGTTTATGGTAGCTTTTACAGGATCAAGAATAGGTTCCTCCTCAATGTGATTGTCTTCATTCTGATCAAGGAGAGGTTCATCCTCATCATATTCCTCTCGTCAAGCTTCAGTTGATGTTAGCTTTTCACTGACAGAATTAGCTACCCAACTGACTTGATCATCCGCCAAATTACTCAGCTTTGCCCTTGGAAACTGCATATTTCTATGAAGTTCAATAATAGTTAGAGGGGCCAAACTGATAGTTGGGAAAATATTATTTACATTTCTTTCCCCCACGCTTCCCCTGACCTTTCCACTTCCCATGGTTGATTTCTCAACCCCCGAAGATGAAGATAGTAAATCACCTGCAGTCGCCTCATTATTGTAGTGCGTGCCCACTTTTACAAGTAGTGTTCTCACCTCTGTCCACATCCTTAACTACTCCCTGCCTCCCTGGTTTGTTTCTACCACCTCCTCCACAACTGCCACATCATTTTCCAACTCAGCATTCTCTTTCAAAATTTGAATTTGCAGGTTAAATTCTCTCGTGTAGAACACCCATTACATTTGCATTCAGATCTCAAGATGGTGTTGATAACATATTGTTCCTTAGAAACTCTAACATTGTATTTCCTATCCTTATTAACAAGAGTTATCACCTGATTTATTGTCTCCATGGTAGTTGTAGATATAAGAACCTTTCCAACCGTGAAAGATACACACTTATGGAAATAATTTCACCCCAAATTTGACCAATTTTGTTAAATGTGGTTGCATTCCATACATGGAATGGAATGCCATAGCAGTTTAACCAGACTAATCTTGAACCCTGAGTAGTAATGGTATCATCCCACTTTTGAATTTCCAAAAAGCAAACTTTAAGCCAACCCATATTTCCCCCATTAAAAATATAATATCTGTCTTCAATATTTGGGAAGGTAAGAACTATTCTATCCCCATCTATTGGGCGTACCTGAATGTCTTGAGGTGATCTTGCATGTAAACCATTGACCTTGGGCCCGATTGGATGCGGTATAAGTTTTGGGTGTATTTATGAAAGGGGATAAGATAGTAAGGGGTATTAGTTAAGAAGGGAGGGTCCACATTGATGTGATATTTATAGAGAGTATTAAAAAGTAGATGGTTTGGATAAAGTAATATGCCGTTTGGATGGAGGATAAATTGGGTGTATAAGGAATGGTGTATAATGTAAAAGTTGTCAAATGACTCATTTGTCTTT
Source organism: Rhododendron ferrugineum (assembly GCA_025642025.1). NCBI lineage: Eukaryota > Viridiplantae > Streptophyta > Magnoliopsida > Ericales > Ericaceae > Rhododendron > Rhododendron ferrugineum. The sequence continues at coordinate 2,768 of JAOTQK010049498.1, read as the reverse complement.
GTACAATATGAAATTAGATTATTCATTACATTAATTTAATAATTACATAACCAAATATATTTAATTACTTTTTGACATTTATTCTATAATAAGTTATTTTACTAAAAAAATTAAATAATAAAACCTTTTTTACTTGTCTTACTCTTTACTCTTACACTTAAAAAATATGATTTTTAATTAATTATATAATTAATTTTTACCTCCTCTTCTGTAAACACGTTTTCCCTTTTATTATTACATTTTTTAATTAAAAAACACCTTTCCAACAACTCCCTTCTTCTCTTCCTCTTTTTCCCAGGTTACCTTTACCTCCCCCGCCCTCTCTCCTCTCCCCTCTCTCTCTGTGTCACCTTCTCCGGCCATCTCTCTCTCTCGTGGGTTCTCTCTCGCTTTCTTCTCCACCATTTCTCTATTTCTCCTTATGCGCGATTTCTAGGGTTCTGGTGTGAGCAAATCCGAAATTCTCTTCTCCCTCTGGCTCACAGTTGGCTGACAGTGGTGACGGCGATTCACGGCGGCGACGCGCAGTAGCAGTGGCGGTGGGTGTTCGTTGAGGTAAGGGTTCGGAAATTTTGAATTGTGTAGGGGTTTGGTTGTTGGATTTCCAATTTTTTTTAAAACTGGGTTTAGGGTTTTCTGGGCTAGGGTATTGGGGGTTGGAGATAAAATGAAGAGGATGAAGAGGGGGGATTAGGAAGGGCAAAAAGGTCAGAAAAGCTTCTGTATATAGCCGAATTATCTATTGCTCGGTCTAGAGGTAGCCATAATTTAGTACCTCATCCACCGGATTGGGGTGTATAAGCGAAGAAGGGGGAGAATACAGGTGCAAATAGGGTTGCCAAAGCAACCTAAACCAGTCCCACCACCCCTTAACCGGGTGTATTCAACAATACACCTTGCCAAAGCTGCATCCAATCGGGGCCTTAATGGAGAAAGTTTAGCGATAGCACTTCTGAAAAGCCAGTCGTTCCCCACCTCAGGGACTTTGATACATACCTGCATTTCTTTCCCAGCTGCGGCAGCGGAGGTGCCTTAATCCTCCAATCTTGGTGTGTTTTGATGAACTGAAATCCCTTTGGACCCACCCGCTCCAATGTTGTTCTTCACGACTCTGTATACTCTCCTAATATCGGGTTTTTGTCCTTGCTTAACCCACATTGTATTGGTGAATCTGGCAAGCTTTACCAACATCTTATGACCTTGGATTTGAGTAGTGTTCCACATCTTTATTGCTTTCAAACCTTCAGCTTTGTTTCCATATCTTACAAACCCGAATCTTCGGTTCAACCGAAATGATCTCTTTCTTGGAATGTAGACATCGATGATTTTCCTAGCTTCTGAAAATATATGCTTCAGCCACGATTCGTCCATATCTTTTGGTAGATCACCGATGAAGATTGTTGTAACTCCAGATCTTTCACCCAGCTCCTTGCTCCTTTCACCCATCTCTATCCCCTATTGGAGAGAGGGTCTCTCTCTCTCTCTCTCTCTCTCTCTAAGTCCTTTGTACATGAGAAATCTTATGGGTACAAGATTAAATCCAACTCATTTCTCTCCTCTCTCATGCACGGCGCACACACACAAAGTTTCCCTCAATTGAACTCCCTATTTCAAGGGATTTGTAATACCAGGAAATCCTAGGTTTTGATGGCCAACAATCTATGGTTTAGGGCTAAGAGATCATTGGTACAAGGTTGTACAAGATTTTTTTTTTAATTTTTGTTTTGTTTTGTTTTGGGAATGAAAATCTACAACTCAACTCCCTCCTCCTCTTTCTCTATCTCTCGGCTCTGTCTCTCTTTCTCACACTTGGATTTCTCTCCCTAATTTAAGGGATTTGAAGTTCAACTATTAATGATAATTCCTCCTAATCATTTAATGAGTACAACTTAGAGTTTTAAGGGCTAAAGGCTAAAGTTGTAATAAGTATACAAATCTTGTTGTACAACAAAATCTCTCCCTCTCATCACTCTCCCGTAGCTCCCCCCAAATCTTCCTTGTACTTTTCTAAAATCATGCGACAAGATTTCCTAGGCTTGAGTTAGAGCTTGGTTGGCAACCTAAGGTTTTTAATGGTGACTTAACACATCCATCCTCCTTTCTCTCACTCTCGGCCACTCACACTCACATACACTTAGGTTTTTCTTGCTCCCCAATCCATATGATTTTAAGATTACAAAAGATCACGGCAAATCCTAGAAAAATCTTAGGTAAAATCCTAGTTTTAGGGTTTAATGCCAATGGTACTTCCTACATCTTTTTCTAGATTTAAAGTCTTGGAGGAGAAGAAAAGAAGATTTGGTCAGGGTTTCTAACAAAAAAAGTCTATGTTTAGGTTTATCAATTAACAAAATCAATTATATCTACAACAATACTCCAATAAAATGTTTAATTTGTTCGAAAAAAATTGGCCCGAAATTCGGGTTGTTATAGATCTAAAAACTCCCTCTAATTTTCTATTTATTTAGAACCTATTAATTATGAGCTCAATTACACATACCCAACCAAATTCATTTATTTAAAATTAAACCCGCCCCGCCCATTAACCCATCTACCTATATATTTTTAAAATGACTAAAATATTCATGTATGCTGAAATGATCATATTTGTAACGCCCCGATTTTTCAAGGAATTTTGGAGGCATTAAGTAATAAAATTTTATTGAAGTAACTCCAGAGCGACTTGTAACACCCCGCTTTTTCGGGAGCAAAATAAAATACTTCTTTAAGAAAATTTGCTAAATAAATATAATTTTTCAAAGTAAGGG